>JAAGKR010001965.1:1393-103893 GCA_011419295.1 Clarias macrocephalus | reverse complement strand
TTTTCCCCCAAAATAATCTGAAGACATAATGAAGACATAATATGTTAAATCCTCAAAATGTTATTTTATATATAGATACATATATAACTGACATTATAGCCCTGCAGTAGACATACAGATCTACCACCATCCTATACAAGGTTATCCATCCTATACTGAAGATGACCTTACTCCAGTCCAGTGAAACCATAGTCCTATAAGAGTTATATTTTCTTCCTTCTAGCAGCAATTTCAGTTTACAGATTCTTGGTCATTATAAGGGTTGATCAGGTATTGTATATAGGAGTACCCAACTCTGAATAACTGTACTCAAAGAAGTTTTCTACCCATTTGTCAGTTGTTAAAAATAGCTTCTGAGAAATAGGACAAGCTGGAAGAAAGAGAGCTGTTTGATTTGTCTGACACTGACCTTAGGAGGCCTCTGGTCCCTCTGGTCAATGTGAAAAAGACACAAAAATGAGAGCTGTCAGCTTCTAACAATTATCACTGGGTTTTCTTTTGAAAAGTCCCAGACCTACAAGAAAAAAGGTACAAAAAGGTCTAGTGATGGAGTCAACAGTAACACTAATGCTGTGGGCAGAATCAAACATTTTATTGGGAAAAAAAACAAAGGCAATATTACATTTTTAAAGACTTAACCAATCTTCTATATTTTCTATATAAATTCTATATAATCATGGCTCCCTACAGAGCATAGTGTGTAAGTCTTCAATTACGATGCAGTGGACATTATAATGGAGTAATAATTTAAAATATATGCAATACACATTAAAAAAAAAAATCAGATTATACACCTATCATTCTGCCTCATGCCCAACACTGACAAATTACCTATTCAGCTAAACAAATTAGCATTGTGTTTTAGCAGGACAGTGGGAAGGATAGTGAGTAACATACCAAACACTCTAATTCATATATGTTTATTTTAAGTTAAGCCTTTATTTGTCACATATACATTACAGCACAGTGAATTTCTTTCTTTGCATATCCCAGCGTTAATGGGGTCAGAGCCATGATACATCTCCCCTGGAGCAGGAAGGATTAAGGGCCTTGCTCAAGGGCCCAACAATGGCAACCTGGTGGAACCAGGGATTGAACCGCTGATCTTCCGGTCAGTAACTCAGTGCCTTAGCCCTCTGGGTACCACTTCCCATTTCTATGTTTCTATATTATAAACACTATTTCATAACTAATGTTGCTGTTGATCTTTCAGCTGCTGACACTGCGTCAAGTGGCTGGAGTTTGAGCATTCTGTGGGTATAGAACCCAGGACCTACGCATGACAGACAAGACACCGACCTGAGCTACCAATACCTAGAACTAATACTGTATGTTTTGTTAATTGCAGTTCTTGGCGTATACATGTAATATGTGAACTCCTGTACAATGATGCTTATTTTTAAAAAATAATCATTCCCATGTAGCTTTAATATTTAGAGTTTAAAATTATATATCTAAAGCAAACAGAAGTAAAATTATTCATCTTCATACAAACTTATCAACTGTACAGTTTTACATGTTTAAATGATGGTACAGAATTAGGGCAAATAAGTTATAAATGAGAGGAAGGGGCTGACAGAGAAAGAGAGAGGATGATTTGCACAAGATTTTAACTGACTGAATTCTTGACATAAAACCTGGTGTGTTATGTACAAAACTGCACAGCATCCCAACTTTATGCTCTTCTCTCCCTCATGCATTTCTTTCAGATTCACACCAAAACTGCAAAGTCAGCAAAAAATAGGTGGTGAAATGGTGGCCTATCTTTGATTTCTTTTCCTCCTGAGCTACTGAGATACTTTTGGAGTGCTGATGCATGTTTTTTTGTGTAATTCTTTTTAACATTATTTTTAATGCCAAAATGTATTATAATACAAGGCTATTTCAGAAACTGTGGGAAACAACTATTCAGGAAAACCAACTAAACTAATTCAGGAAAATCTTTTATACGCTACTGTTTAGGCTTTTGTGCAGGTCTCAAAATCCTGGTAAGCACAGATGTAACTCATATATTAGATAAATAAATTTATTCACATTAGTCTACTAGCATATTAGCAATGATAAAACCCTACACAAAATTTAGCATCCTCATTTGATCATATCGAATAATTCATCCATTCATTCATTCATTTTCTATACCACTTATCCTGAACAGGCTTGCACAAAGCCTGGAGTCTATTCTAGGCATGAGGCGGGATACACTCTGGAAAGGGTTACATACCATAATACACTCACCTCAATACTAATATGGTGTTTGACCCCCTTTCGCCTTCAGAACTGCCTTAATTCTATGTGGCATTGATTCAACAAGGTGCTGAAAGCATTCTTTAGAAACTTTGGCCTATATTGATAGGGTAGCATCTTGCAGTTGATGGAGATTTATAGGATGCACATCCAGGGCACGAAGCTCCTGTTCCACCACGTCCCAAAGATGCTCTATTGGGTTGAGATCTGGTGACTGTGGGGGCAATTTTAGGACAGTGAACTCATTGTCATGTTCAAGAAAGCAATTTGAAATGATTCGAGCTTTGTGACATGGTGCATTATCCTGCTGGAAGTAGCCATCAGAGGATGGTACATGGTGGTCATAAAAGGATGGACATGGTCAGAAAAAGTGCTCAGGTAGGCTGTGGCATTTAAATGATGCCCAATTGGCACTAAGGGGCCTAAAGTGTGCCAAGAAAAAATCCCCCGCACCATTACACCACCACCACCAGCCTGCACAGTGGTAACAAGGCATGATGGATCCATGTTCTCATTCTGTTTACACCAAATTCTGACTCTACCATTTGAATGTCTCAACAGAAATCGAGACTCATCAGACCAGGCAACAGTTTTCCAGTCTTCAACTGTCCAATTTTGGTGAGCTCGTGCAAATTGTAGCCTCTTTTTCCTATTTGTAGTGGAGATGAGTGGTGCCCGGTGGGGTCTTCTGCTGTTGTAGCCCATCCGCCTCAAGGTTGTGCATGTTGTGGCTTCACAAATGCTTTGCTACATACCTCGGTTGTAACGAGTGGTTATTTCAGTCAAAGTTGCTCTTCTATCAGCTTGAATCAGTCGTCCCATTCTCCTCTGACCTCTAGCATCAACAATGCATTTTCGCCCACAGGACTGCCGCATACTGGATGTTTTTCCCTTTTCACACCTTTTCTTTGTAAACCCTAGAAATGGTTGTGCGTGAAAATCCCAGTAACTGAGCAGATTGTGAAATACTCAGACCGGCCCGTCTGGCACCAACAACCATGCCACGCTCAAAATTGCTTAAATCACCTTTCTTTCCCATTCTGACATTCAGTTTGGAGTTCAGGAGACCAGGATCACACTATTAAATGCATTGAAGCAACTGCCATGTGATTGGTTGATTAGATAATTGCATTAATGAGAAATTGAACAGGTGTTCCTAATAATCCTTTAGGTGAGTGTATAGAATTGATGAATAAATATTGAAACTTCAACTCTTTAGCACTTATTCAGAGTGTTTACAGGCATCAAATTAGCCTGTACCGAGGACAGCATTAATGTCAGATGTATTACTGCACCTCCCCACATACGTCCACCCATCCTGAGACAGGCTGATAATAAAAGACACAATTAAATAATTAATAAAATACAACAATTTAAATACTATTTAAAATTCAAAGATGTGTTTGGCTATTGAAAGTTAAAGCTGTGTATCCTCTAATAGAGATATCTGGTGTTACTAGGTGTTGTTTATGAGAGTTCACAGTAATTTGCAGTTATCTTGTGCAATCAGGCAGGCAGAGGAGCACCCTGCTGAGAGCAAGCGCTGTGAGCCAGGACCTCACTGGGTATGTTTTCTCCTGCACAGATAACAGTATTTGTCTCTCTCCGTCTGACGCCTCCCCCCCCCTCCCCAAACACACACACGCAATGATGAATTCCATTTTATGCTAAATATTTCAACTAACCTATAGAACCATGCCAGTTCAATGCCTGAATAATAATTTAATATGTTAAGTATACAAAGTTTATTCATAGCTAATTACGCAGAACTCACCAATACACATTCTACAACATTTGCACGAACACAAAAAATAAAAAACGTTGAAATTTTGCCAAAAATTATTATCCAGAGAGAATGGTGTTAAAAAATAAAGACAAAAGCTTCTTGGCAGTGATTTTTTATCTGGTCTTGATATACATCAGTAAGCTGACATAAGGGGAAGAGATGCAGCAGATCTAACATTTCACTGAACACAGGAACAACCTCTGTTTCTTTTATAGCCCTTAATCCTCGACAGTCTCTGCTTAATGAAATTCAGGGATGTTTACTAAATAACTCACTGGCTACAACTGCCCTTTAGACCAGGGGGCAGCCTGTGCCTTTTGTTTTGAGATGAAAGAACCAGATTTTTTTTTCTCTCTGGTTCTACAGAATAAAGCTTATTGTAACATGTAACTGGCAACCAATTAAGTAAAATGTAATGAAAATTTGGTAATGTAAGCATAAGGACCCCCTTAACCTATGGATATGACAACATAGTACAGTACCATGTAGGGGGTGTAGTCCCTACAGATCTCTACAGTCTCTTTTTTCCCAGATAGAGACATGGTCATCAGTGACATGTATTACTATCCAGCCTCGCTCTTGCAACAATAATGCTTGTTAAACCTTCGACTTTCTACTCTGGCTTAAGCTGTATAAAACTTACAAAACCACTTCATACTAAAAGACTATCTCACTGACTGCAAGATCAAGTTCATGTTGAGGAATTTAAATTTTTCAAAATGTTGCAGGGATCAACATCTTGCCCAGAAAAACTTGTGTGTGTATGTGGTAACATTCCCAGAGCCTGGCCCTGGGGCTGTGTGCTGCCAGGCTCTGCGGGACTACAGTTCAGCACTGTCTGACACACGCGGGAGCGAATCACAGTGAGAGCTGAAGACGAGGCGAGGCGGAGGTCAGTGCACGCCTGCAGGCATGCTCATTTGCATGCATTTAGGGGCGGGACCTGATGGTGCTCTGTGGCAGCTCTGCTCAGCAGGACAATGTTTACATAATTGATGAAATATGATAATAATGCAAGCTGGCGTTGGCGTTGTGGGTTGGAGCATCATCCAGGGAGCCATGCCCAGGTGAGCCAAACAGCCTTGGCAGAGAGAGAGAGAGAGCGCGAGAGAGAGAGAGAGAGAGAGAGAGAGAGAGAGAGAGAGAGAGAAGAGTTAAGCCTGGAGCCGTCTTTGACAGAAATGGTTCTTTTTTTAAGATTGACTTTCCTTTATCGATGGCAGTGGCATCTCCACTAGTGGGGCCGTCTGCTTTGTGTGGTTAATATCATGAATGTGAAACAGATATGTGTTTTTATTATCTACGTTTATATAGCCATAGACTACAGAAGATTAAAAACGCTTGTCAGGAAAATGGGCAGGCATGGTATATTTCTAAGGCTGTATCATTGTATTTGCACCTATAAGCACTTTGTACACATCATAACAAAATCCTACACTCATTCACTATTACCTAATAAATACAAACTTAATTTTCTCTCTCTCTCACTGTCTCTCTCTCTCTCGCTCTCTTTCTCTAACCCATGTTCTTCCCACACCCTGCTGGCATATGTTGTGTAGAGTCTGGATCGGTGCCACATGCTAGCCTGCTGCCCTGCGCTCCTCTTTTTGCTCCCAGCCACCTGTGCTACTTCCCCAAGCGCCTGGCTCATGGCCCTGTGGCCGCAGCATGCACCTGTGACTGGGAGATAATATCCAGCCCAGCTTCCTCCTGGCCACCACAGAGCACTCACTGAACTAACTTATAATCAGTAACCCCACACAACCCTCACATATTTTACTCTTCAACGAATCTTTCTCTGTTCTGCTTGGGAGCATCTTGTGCATAAACATGGTTACAGCACAGGGTTTAATTCATGCTTATTAAAAACAAAAATACCTTCCAGTCACACAGGTCCAATTTTTATATATCAGATTCATTCACGTTATGTGTTTATTTTTTAGTCTATTTCCTGCTGACACATGAGAATAACACATACATCCACTGGTATTTACTGAACATGCTGTTTCTAGCACAACATCAACAGTGCTTAGTTGTGTTATGATGATTTAAGATTCTGTAGCTGATCAGGTTTCACACATATCAGACTTCTTTATAAATATGTCATGTTTACAAACTGACATTTTCTTGCACAGGCAAGCAGTGGTTTGTCTGCTCTTGATATCTACAAAGGCACTGTAGAAGTATTGACTGACTGCAATCAAGGCCAATACACATTTATCTTGTTCGCAATTCTTTGTGGAATATTATCATTGAGAGGAGAGCCCAAAGAGGGACACCATAACTACCGAGAATATTGGTGACCTTACTGAATGACACCATAATGAATTTACGTTCATTGTAAATACCCATGAGCTATGATGCTCTCTGATGAAACATGGAAGTGTGCAGATATCAATCTAACTTGACCTTTCATATATTGATCCACAGGTCAAAAACCAAGTAGTAATCATATTAAACAAATCTTTTTCTCCCAAGAAAGCAAATATGAGATACAGTTTATGTTAATGTGCTTATTCTAATATGCTATTATTTCTGTAATTATAGCTAACTAAATGAATATAGCTCATAAACATTATTGAGTTTAATGGTTTTGTAAGGAATATATATTTTGTAGGGATTTCCACTTACCAATTTGTTTATTTGTTATATATCTATCTACTAGACAGTGCTAGCCAATTGCTACAGCTAGTGAGAACTAACATGCGCTTCCTCCAAGACAAGTAAAGACAGCCAACTACATATTTTAAAGATTTATACATGAACTCCCAGCTGTGAGTATAGATCTGATTGACAGGGAGGGAAGACACTCTCCCAAAGATAGGCCAGAGCTTTTCTATTTGGCCATTCAGGAACGAGGAACATTTATTCAAGGATACTCCACACCGTTTTGATGCAAAGCTAAACTCATTGACCAAAAGCCTTCAGGATATTTTGATTTGCACTTTGTCTTTTCTAAATTATGACATTATAACTTTTTTTGTTTTATGAACTTTAGAAAGAAAAAAAAGGGGAATAAATTAAATAAATTACTACTTATAGCTAAATATAGTTTATATAGTTATCCTGAAACATGAAGTATCATCCTTGAGTATTAAATATTTTTAAGAAATGTCAAAAAATAGGCCAAATAGGAATAAAATGCTGTGGTATTGCACTTATATACAATAATATTATTAACATTACTCCCAACATGTTTTATTCTGTGTGATCCTAATAGAAAGCTATATAAAATAGAAACATAACGTGCAGAAGGTGATGGTTAGTGAATGCCAATGTGGATATTCTGCGCAAGAGATCTGCCATAAACACAGTACTATTAAAATACACTGGTTCCAATTCTACAGGACTGTTAAATGCTTCTAAAGCTCATAACATCTCAAAACAATATACTATATAATCCAAAACCTTTTTATATCGTCTCAACACAAGATATTTCTTGGATGCATCTAGAATAAATAATTCTCCCAAGTCATGAGGATAAACATCAGACTGGATTTATAGCTCTGTGGGATCTTATCTCCAACAGAGGCTCTGATGTGTAGGATGCAGTCAGCATCAGTTCATATGTAATACTAGTTTCATTGCAAGTCTCAGTCATCAAACATTCCCTGACAATGTTGTACATTACAGATTATACTTTGAACAAGACCCTTAAAGTCTTTGGAATGGCAGAGTTTAGCATTTCCTCTGCTTTAAAGCAGAATAATTGTAGATAAAAACCCTTTCTTCAGTATTAACCTTGTAGAAAATGCTGCACAATTACTCACATACAGATACAACAACGTTATCTTTCAGACTGTTTCATGTGATATGCGCTATTTCTTTATCAAGCTTGTGATCTGCTGCCCCGTAGATGTAGAATGGTGGTTTGCGTGCAAACCATGTAGACAAATAGCAGACAGGGAAGCGGTACAGTGATTGTTATCATACTGTTTTCCACAGAAGGAATTCTGCTGAAACTGACTGAATCATCTTAAGAAAACTGTTTTCTAATTATCTGTAAATATTAGATGGGGTGCATTAAGATTTGTGGTGCTGGTGAGAGTTAGATTGGGAAAGATTCATGTTCATGTTAAAAAAAAAAAAAAAAGGTTTGATCTGAATGCTGGTCAATCTGCTCTTTACATCAAGGCAGCCCTGGGTCTACAAGGTCCCCTCTCTCAGTATCTGTTTATATTTCTCAGTTTTATAAGATTTAATTTCTCTGAATGTCTTTGGCTGAACCCATTTCTACAATGGTGAAATCACATCAACATTTTACAGACAATGTCATATAAAATAAAATCTTTGAAAATTAAGATTGAAAAGGGATATGTTGCAATATATTTTTTAAACTAAATATTTCACTTACACAAATCTCAATTTGTGTTGATGCATACTTTAATCCCCATAACTGACCTAAACCTATCCATATTATGCGCCAACACACCTGACCACTTTGTATGCCTGAATTATTCCTCTATTTCCCTTTCTTTCACATCTGTGGCAAAACTTTTAACAATGTTCATCACTGCAACATAAGGCTAAACCCGGCTGAGACATAGGCCCTCTAGTCATGGCTCAGCTGTTACAACCTGGTCTGACCATGACATGTGTCCATTCACTGATCTGGAAGTAGACATATCTGAATATAGACAGATTTCATTAGTGAGTTTGGTTCAGGAGTAGCAGTGGAGACATGGAAAAAAGCTGAAATGTTTTCAGCAGCAGAAATGTGTTAGCAGAGTGTGTCCCATCTGTTCAGATGAGAGGAAAGGTCCCTCAATGCAGACATGGTGCAGACTAGAGCCAAAATACTGAACCCACCTGGTCCTTCACACACACACACACACACACACACACACACACACGCACGCACGCACGCACGCACGCACGCACACACGCACACATAAACACACACACAAAACCACACACAGGGCATATAAAAGATGTTCCTCCAACCTCTCCTTTTGATTATTAGTCTTATATTCTGGAAAACGTATATGACTAATACTAAGCAACTTATGCATGAGCTGTTTTAATGTAGGACAGCATTCCATTACAGGCCTTTTGCAATTATTTAAACATGAGGAGGCAAAGAAATGATGTGTCCAGTGACTGAATTAATTTTAATTACAGTTTTAAGATGTGATTATCATGTGATTATTTCTTAAATAGATCTTCCACCACAATAAACATGTCCTTGATTTTACTCCAAAATGATTTCCTTGTTGGCACAAAGGGAATCATATATTACAAGATCCAAATAAATTAATCAATCCTTCTGGCATGAATGAGTATTGTACCAGTGTTGCACTCTAACAGCTGTGTCTGTTTTACTCGGTGAACTGCAAAGAGTAAAATGTGGGTCTGGTGAACCTTGTACTTTGTGATACGTAAAGATAACACACACAGCATGATCTTCCAAGCTCTGCTGATCTGTAGCAGCTCTTGCTTGCTGAAAGCTAGAAATAATTACTACTTTTTGTTTTCAGCCGCTAGTTGTGAACCAGGCTCTCCGGTGGACTCCTGGGGACCGCTTGTTTATTTTTTCCACAGGGTCAGGAGAAGCTTGTGTTCAACAGGCTAGCTGCCAGCAGGAGCTTCTCTAGGGCCACTGTATGTTCCACCCTGATTGGAGCGCCATCACCAGGGGCCTGGCCTACACCAACCCCGACATCTGTGCTCCCTCTGCTGCTGGGGTGCGGTTGCTAGGTCTGCATAAAGGACCTAAAGTAAATGATGGGTTTGTGAGAAGTCGTGTCAGTGAAGGATGGTGTATGGCTAACCAAACTTTCATAATTATAGGCCAAGGGCAGGGCTCCTGGGCCTAGCATGGGTTTCTGGGAAATCACAGCATAAATGGGGCCATAAAGGAAACGCCAGAAAAAACAAGCAAGTCAAATCCCAATCTACTACAGTTTGGAATGAAATTGCACTGTATTCATAAGTGGGGCATTTTTATCCTTCTAAGCTTATCTTTATGGGATCCCAGGTTTAATGGGTTTCCCCTCCAATGCTCTACTTTGAATTGCTGAGAAGTTGTTCTAAGCACTTTAATCATCTGCAGAAATATACTGTTAGAGCACATATAGATATAAGAGGCACTTCTTCATTCTATTAAAAATGAATGAAGGCATTGTCTTTGAAAATTTGAAATAAAAGGATTTGTATTTTCCGCCAGGTGATACGGTGGTGTAGTGGTTAGCACTGTGGCCTGTCAACTCCAGGGTTGAGTGTTTGAGTCCAACCGCAGGTCTGTGTGCATGGAATTTGCATGCTCTCCCTATGCTTGGTGGGTTACCTCTATTTACTTTAGTTTCTTCCAAAGACATGCAGATTAGGCTCATTGACCTGCAATGGACTGCCACCCTGTCCATGGTGTTCCCCACCTAGTCCCTACCTAGTCCCCTGGAATAGACTCAAGGCCTCCTGTGACGCTGTACAGGATAATTGGTATAGATAGAGAGAGTGTCTTTTCCCACAAAAGCATTTGCTGTGTCACTAATAATAATTTCCGTTAAGTCTTTTAAAAACTAACCACTAATTATATGAACATCTCTCCAGCTATGGGCAAGCTGTTCCTTGTAAATGTAAATCAGTGTGTAAAAGTGATATTATTTTTAACATGTGGTAGCAATGTAATGTTTCATACAGGAAATCTCCACAGGAAACTAAGTAGCTGCCAGAGCTCTAAGTTAGAAGAAAGCAGAGTGTGTTACCTAATTAACTCTTACATTGTTGAGCAGTTAAATGAAAATTAGAGAGTGAATGAATCATACAAAACTTTCTTAAGTATCATACAGTACTGGCACAAAGATAAACTATATACCGGTAATTAGCTTTTTGAACCACAGTAAACTTGGCAATCAATAAATCAAAGATGGACTAGTCGACTAAAACTCAATTTAAGGACTGGCTTGAAAATAAAGTAAAGTCAAGGATGGTTATTCTGTAAATTTTTATAGCAATAATAACATCATACCAACAGGCAAACATGGTGGTGTAAATGTCAAGGTCTGCAGAAGCTTTACTGAAGTAGAACATGGGCACTATGCCATTACTGGCTAAATTCTGCTCATTAGCACAATATTTTACAGAAGAAGGTAAGACCATCTGTCCATGAGCTAAGACGCTGTGTAATTCATGTTTAAATATTCACTAAGGTCATGGGGTTTCATTATTTGTTACTAAGTGAATGATGGGGAAATAAATAAATAAAAATATATACTGTAGTCCATCATCTTTGCCTTACAGGTATGAAAATTAGCAGTGTGATAAGCAGTTATTTTCATCAATATATCCTACTTTTTGTAGAACCATGTTTAGTATTTACAAACTTTATACGTTAAAAAACTGTCAGCTGACTTATGTAAAATTCCTGTTGTTTTGTCTTTGTAAATATAAAATTATAAATACACTGAAATGCAAAATTCAATGCTATTTTTTGCAACTCTTTCATTAGAATAAAATCTCTCTTATCCCTTACATAGTTTTTTTTATTTTATTTAGTCATGGTAGTATTATTTATAAATCTTATATTTATTTACTTGTTAATACTTATACTATTATACTATATAATATTTATTTATTATATTAAAAACTATTTAGGTTTTTTGTTATCTCTGTCCTTTCTGTTAAATTATAATTTTATTCTGATGGTATTTTGAAACAGGATGTCAAGATGGTATGTGACTACTGCAACATCTCAGGTGTCATTTCCTGCAGTTCACTATTTTGATGGAGGTAGATTTGAGTTTAATATTTTGATTTTTTCCTGTTACTAACAATGATATTTAATCATGCAGAACTGGTCATATAAAAGAGACATAAATACACGCCACCATTTCAGGTTTGAGAGTAGGGGCATAATAATATTACAAGCAGTGAGTCAGGAACTGCCAGCAGCAGCAGTCCTGAAAACTCAGCTGAATGGTGGTTTTGTAGATGCTTCTGCAGTAATAAACAGCAAACAGTAAAAATGAAAATACTGGTACATTTTTAATATAAGCTTTCTCCAAATTATTTTTTGATGACCACATGAAAGAGTAGTAACCAGTGCAGGACTGGCAAAAAGAAGAAAAAAGCCAATTGTATCACTTTTTAATTATCATCACCATTAACATGATTTGTTTAGTGTTGTATCTGACACTTTCTTCTAGACATATTTCATAGGCATTAGTTTTTCTTTTCCTTTCTCTTTTCGATTATTTTGGCCAAAACATGATAGTGGCATCCATTATAACACTTGTCTAATGTTAGCAAAGGTGAACATACAATTACAGATTTGGTTTCATGTTAATGAACTTACGACCTCTAATTACATTTACAGGACTTGAGGCAGCCTGTAAGGCAGTCATGACGGCAACATGTAAGATGTCATCAGAACACACCCCTGTAAAGCCAGCGTTAGTCATATTTTCCACTAATGAAATGTTTTGATGACATTTAATGCAAAGTTCTCAGGGGCACTGGGTCAGTGAGAAAGCTGTGATCTAACAACAAATTTAATTAGGTGACCTTCTATCTTAATACTCATTATCTACCGAAAATGTCCTTACTATATCTACTCTCACTATGTAAAAAAGTAAACATTGTTACTGTAATCTTTACAAGTTTTTAAATAATTGTATTATCTGACAAGCAAAAATCCCTTCAGTTGACTTATAGTTTAAATTCATAGCACTGAGCAAAACACCAGACATTCTCATACTGCACTGCTGTACAGACCTAGATCTGTCCCCTAAGGGCCCTGTGGATTTACACCCTACTCCTCCACTTGGCTTCATAATTCATAATCAACAGCCATTTTCACATAGCAGAAGGATTTTGCATCACTGCAGTTCTTTGAGCTGCTATTCAATTAAGAGCCTCAGCCCCCATGTTCCTGATTTATCAGAGTATTGCACAAACACAAATTAAGCCTGCACGCATACAAGTAAAACATTAAGAGCAAAGCTGCAGTGAATATTACATAAATAGCACAGAAATCTGGGGTAGTTTTACTACTTTTCAACTAAGTAATAAATTGAAGTGAGTAAAAAAGAACCCCCTTAACTCGACACATGCTCAATTGAATAGCCATGATGCATCCTTAATTTTTTATGTTAATGTTTTTTTTTTCATAAAAAGGTTTTAAAAAACAACATATATTCAAAACTAGTTTACATTTTCCAAATTTAATTGTTAGGTTTCTCTTATGCATGCATGAAAGGTGCTACTTCTGCAATTTTTGCATTTTTTGTGCTCGTATGCTTGAAAGTTAATGATAAAAAGTTTGTGGACTGTAACCTGGTTCCAAATCAATGTTCCTATGTTAAACAATGACAGATAATAATTGCATTTGTACCTCATAACATTGCAATATGTCGGAGTAAATTAAATGCAGCAGTAATGTGAAACATAGCAGTAAATGTTATTCTGAAAAAATAAACATGTGCCATTTCTTAAATGGGGTGCAGCCATCAGGGAATATTTAAATATAGCATGATATCTCTCGCTTGAAAAGTTCAAGACCATGGAGCTCATATACAGTATGTCTAGAGGACAGCCAGAGGGGGACAATCAGTACATCACTAAAGAGAGACCATGCAGAGCAACTCATTTGCACAATATAATTTGCTTGGAGAAGGATAACAGACTGATAAGAAAACAGGCTCCAAATAATGTCTATCACCAGAACTAAGACACAGAGGCTGGTTTCTTGGACCTAGATAGATATAATCATGTCTGTTTAATTTGCTACATTTCATTTAATGTTTTGCTTATATTTTTAACATTTGAATTACACTCACAATATACATTTAACTTGTAAGTAAGCTGCAAAACTATTTGTAAAACTATTAGCACGTTGCACATGTCCTCAGTATACAATTTCTGTTGACATTTTTATTAAGAGTAAAAATCATAGAATGTGCTGCACAATACTGAAAGCCAATTAAACCGATCTGCTCACAACAAAAGCTTTTTGTAAAGTGATTGGTAAAGGGTGTAACAATCATCATACTTCAATGGGTTTCATGGCATGTTGTTTCAGGTTCAGTGATCAAATTTTATTGGTTTCTGTATATCATTGCCCCTTGCTATTTCTTGATTGCTAGACTGGATTAGCATTTATAAGCCAAGACTGAGCTGTAAACACTGTGAATAATAAATTCTGTTCTCAGATTGTCCTGCCAATATGCAGATAAATTCATAAATAAATAATACCATATATTTCAATAAACCATATATTTCAATAAATATTTGATTAGCTATTGATATTGCTGTGTAAAGTTTGAATTCTTGAATAACACTTCAGGCTTCTGATCTTACTGGTCCGAAGTTTGGTGGTTCAAGCCTCACATCCACTAACCTATTACTTTGGGGCCCTTGAGCAAGGCCCTTAACTGTGTCTACTCCAGGGGTGCTGTATTATGCCTGATTTATGAAGAAATAATTTCACTTTGCAGTAATGTATATTTGACAAATAGAGACTTATATCTCAACATGTTGAGCAATATGTGTAGTATTATTTAAATGTTTGAATGTGTCTTCTTGTTGTCCTAACTGTGCTTGTTGACATCAGACAAACTCAGAGAGCATGTGAGAATGCCTATTGTACAAATTTATATATATCTTTGTGTGGATTGTACGCGGGCAAGCTATATAAAAACATTAGCCTTATACTGCAACACAGCCTAGTTAAAGAAGGAGTGCTGAGAAACATGGGTGAACCTTAATTATCTCTGCTTCTCTGCTGCTTGATGGATATAGCTTTATTTTCTTAGTAGGTTTTGCTGTGATTGTAATTGTAATTGGTGTAAACTGTGACATCACAACATA
Source organism: Clarias macrocephalus (assembly GCA_011419295.1). Classification (NCBI taxonomy): domain Eukaryota; kingdom Metazoa; phylum Chordata; class Actinopteri; order Siluriformes; family Clariidae; genus Clarias; species Clarias macrocephalus. The sequence continues at coordinate 89,057 of JAAGKR010001965.1, read as the reverse complement.
TACAATAAGACACCCAGAGTGTTTGATTGATTGATTTTGTCAATGATAATTTAAAAATGCTAATTCTTTTTGTAAGCAAGCATTATTAAATGTCATTTAAATACAAAATTATTTGGAAAGACAATGAAACAACTCTAACTAAAGGAATTGAGCTAATTCATGATACAAACAATTGAATTGAGAATGCAGCATCTTATATCTGCTGAAAATGCACATGCTTAAAATATTGTTTGAAAAATAGGTTTGAAATATACTAACCTATCACAAAAAGTTAACAAGTCAAACTTCTTCAATTAGAAAAAGGAATATATTAAGTAAGTTCCTGATTGATATAATGATTTAAACTTTATTTACTAATTAGAGGCTATGGTTTTATTTAATTGAATCAGATTTTGACATTTAATGTTGTATAAAATGATGGTAGTACATATTCTAATTATTTGACTGGCAATAGAGTGATTATGCTGTAATCCTAATTATGTAGTTTAAAAAAATAGCGTTTAGAGTCCTATTACCATGATCAAATGCATTGATAGACTGTGGCAATGGTGACCTGGTGTGGCATATATGTTCTTGGTATTTTCATGTACTATATGAGGAAGCTAATCTCATCCTCTTTCAAATCCAAGACTGTTCAGCGCACCACAGTGACACTTCAAGACATACAATTACCTTTCTTGTAAAGATTTGACATTAATAATTTAGTTTTAGAAATCAATAGCTGTTTGTCGTAACTTAAAGGAAATGTATGACTCTGCCTGTTCACTTAGATGAGGCACCACTTTAGAACATTGTTAGTCTTGTTAGATGTTTGATTGATTCCATTAAATATAGAATTTCCTGTGATTATTCCTCCACCCTACAAAAAAACAGTGTGTTAGGAAAAATGTTTATTTTTCCCCTATAATATAAACTTAGGCTTTTACATACAACCCATGGGTATGCAGACAAAAACAAACAAACTATCAAACACATATGTTTAGCCATGAGAATTATGTGATTGAGTGTATTTTACAAAAGTCACAATGTAGGACAAAGCATTGAATCCTACCAGTTAGTTGTTAGTTAGCCAATTCTACTAATGCAATCAAATTAGGCAATGCTAAGAAATTTGATCATGAATTGTGCGTACAACTGTGTGCATGGAATATAAGACTGCACCCACATCAGCATTTCATACATCATCAAGTTACATCATAACTTTGCGCATGCCTTTGGAGGGACAAAGTGTAAAAAGAGGATAATGAGACTAAAGGAAAGGGTAGATTTCTTCCAAAATAGCAAAGGTTAGGGATTTTCCGCATCGATTTTAGAGGCTTTAAGTTGATGCATGTTTTGAATGAGGATTAAGGTTCAAACAAACCCTATCAAATATGCAATGCCTTGTTTATGCAAATATTGTTTATCAATATAAAGCTCCTGAAGTTCGGTCCTTCACCATGTTCCATCTCTTAATGTACCTGTTGCACTTTTTTCACAATTTAAATTTTCAACTAATTACTGACATACTGTAGTATAAATTACATAATGCATTATATCACGGGTGTAAATTTGTTAACATTTGCAATTCATCAGTTAAATTAGCAGTACTCTTTAAAAATACTTATTTATATGTTAGCCAAACTGACTAAAAATCAACCTACTAATAGTACTAGCTCTAATGTATTCAGCTCATTTTGTCTTTTAAACACTTGTAAACAGCATGTTTCTGTTTTAACCAAATTAAATATAAAAATAAACAGATTAGCCTTGACTTGGCATATGTTATGAGAAACCCACAGCAGAGTCTTAAAGGTCAGTTAATTCTAAAGCTAACCTAGTGTGTAGGAGCCTGTCAAAATTGCCCACTGAATGAGAGTACGAAATGTGTGGGAGAGACCAGATATGATCCCTGGAGAGACCCCCTGAAAGAGCCAACACTCAGAGTCCCACCTGTCAAAGATGAGCAGCAGAGTTTGTGTGTGCATGTTTGTGAGTGTGGTTTGCAGTGGCAAGGTGTGAAGAAGGCTTCAAATTGGTCCCTCTGGTGGCTAGCACAGTGTTTCTGAATATAGAATATGTTTAATATTTTCAGGTTCAGTAGGGTAGCAGCGCTAGCATCGGGTGCTGTCTCGTAATGCAGAAAGAAATTTTTGTGTTATGCAAATACATTTTTTAAAAAATAAATATACGTCACTGTTCTCTGCATAGCTACACCTCTCAAGGATGTCCTAGTTAAATGTTACTGCTGGCCACATTTCTGTGGTGAAATTATCTCAAATACAAGTAGAATATTTTTATTATTGTTTCTTTACTTTTGCTTCGAATCTTATTCAGAATATAATAGATTAGAGTAGAATAGCATATATTAGCTTACAATATAGTAGTATAGGATCAAAACTCTTAAATAGAATAAAAATATACTGAGATACACTTAAGTCATACTGCACTCACTCACACGTGTGCTGTTATACTGAATATGCAGATGACTGGGGCCCCAACATAATCAGAGCAGTGATGATATTCATTTCAACAACGTAAGTGTGTAATATTGCTTATACATCAGGTCTCTAACCAGGAAAGTGATGTTAAGTAACATTATTATTATTATTATTATTATTATTATTAGTAGTAGTAGTAGTAGTAATAGTAGTAGTATTTCCTACAAAATATGTCCAACTATTTCATTTATTTTTGTTCAATGAAAGGAAATAGCTCCTGAAGAAGCCATGGCTGGACAGAGCCTTGTGTGTTGCCGTGGTAATACACAGACAGACCAACAACCCATAGTTTCTGTAATAAGGTTTCAAAGTAATTGTGGCTAGAATTAAAATTTTATGTAGTGAACACAGACAAAAGAATTAATACTGTATATACTCTACTTTTAATATTGCAATGTATAATAATAAGAATACCCTGAATACCTTTTAATTTGCAACTACTATCAAAATGTCTAATTGAATATTGTAATTTCTGAACTGATCCTGGTTTATCAGCAGCTCCCTGTTTAAGTTCCTGCTCCCTGATGTCACTGTGCTGCTCTGGGAGCCTCTAGTACTCTGGATGGAATCCATCATCCTTTCAGCTGATATGATATGCAAGTGAAATCTCTTGACCTAAAGGTCCTTTGTCAGTGTCTACCTTCAAAACTTATTAAGGAGTATTTTTTCTATAAACTTATGTCTCTTATATGTCTCTTGCAAATGAACTAAACAAAATCATCTTCTAAATAGTTACTGAGTTGCAGTGAAATGACTACTTTGGATTATAGCTCCAGACTCTGGACTAAATAATGCAGTTCACAAATAAAAGCAATGCTGCTTTTTGGGTGTTTCCTTTTCACTAGTTGCTTAAACTAATGCTTTAGCTCCCTGAATAGATAAGAGTTATAGCCAGCATCATAACCCAAATGAGGATCAATATTAAGTTTTTTTTTATTTTTTTATTTCTGCTTGTTCAAAGGAGCAAAAATACATCAATGTTGTAAATAATGAATAGGAGCTTTTTTGGTAGTATAGCACTTTCAGGGATTTTTCTTTAGCCTTTGGACTAGAAAACCAGAATAGATAAACATCTAGTGTTATGGACACTAACATATAAGTGAAAACAAATAAAGATAAATAGTGTCCAACCCACAAAAATGTTCTGATGATTATTTTGATAGACCATGCAGCACATATGTACATGTACTATTCTGTAAGTGTTAATCAGGCAGTTGAACAGTAACAGTAAACAGTGATGTGTTGAGACCTGTATGTACATAATATTTCTTTAAACCTGTGCATTGACACATGGCTGTTTCCCAGACTAGCAGAAAATAAAATAAGCATAGATACTACCTAAAGGCCAATGTGCTGTAAGCATTACTGGGGGACTGGGAGATGGCTTCTAGTGATCAAATTACTGAGTCGAGAAAAGGCACATTACAGAGCTAGATTTTGGAAAGGCTATTATTGCTTTACCGGCAGAACAGCTAATAGTCATAACTGCAGTAATGAAAAGGTTGAAATGGACTGACGACAACCTGAGGGTAAATTTTATCCTCTCCAATGCCTTTAATGCATACATATATGTTTAATCACTGTTTTTTTTGTATATGCAATACAGTAAATAGATAAAACAGTATTATGAAGGAATAATAATACAAATACACTAATTCCTCTGTCATCTTTTCTTTTGATAAAAGGTAGGCTTCATTAATTTTATAGCAATTAATTTTGCTAGCATACTAAAAGAAACAGGCATACACATGTATTTTATATAACATATCTAAACAAAGCCAATAATAGAAAACAGGTTCCATGTTAAAAGGTTTTTCTCACATAAATAATTAAGATGTTTTGGTTACCAAAATATTTACAGATGTGTAGTGCCTAAGTGGTTAAACCTCTGGGCTGCAAGTTGTAACTAATGGGTAATTGAGCAAAGTCCTTGAAGCTGACCTGGTCAGTTCCATCCTATTTCGGTTCATCCTGGATCAGTAGGCTGCTTTAAGAATAAAATTAACTGTTATTAAGTGGTGAAAATGCTACCAGCTCAGTATGACAGACATATGCTTCATAAACTCTATTTATATATGCTACATTAGAACTCACTGCATTCATTTTATTGAGAGGAGAGGTTTCAGGCTTACAGTCATGTTTAAAAGTTAGCTGCCCCTTTAATTATGTGTGTTTTTGTGTAAAAACATAATAAAAATAATCTGATTGTTGTGGGTTTTGGTATTAGGCAAACACAACTTCCGACAGACAACAGCATATAACTTTTTTCACTGTGCCATTATTTATTTAACAAAAAAAAAAAAGACAAAAAGGAAAAAAATAACATGTGGGCAATACTAAGTACTCCCTTACTGCTTCCACAGCATTTAAGAGTGTAAGTTGCAGCAAGTGCTGATAATCATGAAGTGTGCAGACCTCTATAAAAGCAGACGTTTTATCAGTTTGCTGATCTAAAGCTGTTCTGCAACACAGTTGTGTGTTAACACAATGCCAGTGGGGAAAGACATAAGGAATGGTCTTAGAGAAGCAATTATTGCTGCACATCAATCTGAAAAGGCTTATAAAACCATTTCCAAACAATTTGGAGTTCAACAATCTACAGTTAGAAAGATTATTCATAATTATAATGCATTGAAAACAGTGGCCAATCCTCCCAGGAGTGGACGTCGCAGCACATTTATCTAAGGTCAGACCAGGCAACGCTCAAAAAAATTAATAAAATAATAATAATAATAAAATCAAGAGACTCTTCAGGCTTCACTGAGCATGTTAAATATTATAGTTCATGACAGCACAATTGGAAGAAGACTGAACAAGTACAGTTTGTTTGGAGGGATTGCCAGTAGAAAGCCTGTTCTGTCTAAAAAAAAACATTGAATGACTGTGGTTCGCAAAACTGCATCTGAACAAACCACAATACTTGTTTTCTCATAGACAGATGAGACCAACGTGAAGTTGTTTGTCTTTAATGCAATTCAATGACCTATTTGGTGAAAAGCATTTCAGCAGAAACACCTCATACCCACTGTCAAGCATTGCGGTAGAAGGTGATGATTTCGGATTGTTTTGTAGCCACAGGACTTGGGTACCTTGCAGTCATTAAGTTGACCATGAATGCCTCTGTATACCAGAATATTCTAGAGGCAAATGTGAGGCCATCTGTCCATCAGCTAAAGCTTGGTCGTATTGGGTCATGCAACAGGACAGTGCATGACCCAATACAACAGGCAGTCCAAAGCACACCACTAAATCATCAATCAGAATGGCTGAAAAATAAAATGATCAAAGTTTTGGAATGGCCTAGTTAAAGTCCAAACTCCAATTGAAATACTGTGTTGGAACCTTAAGAGAAAAGAATGGACCAAAATTCTTCCACAACAATGTGAGAGACGGATAAAGGCACATAGGAAACACTTACTTTAAGTTATTGCTGCTAAAGGGGGATCTACAAGCTATTAAATCATGGAGGAGCTATACAAGCTATAAGCAAGTTTTTTTTTTTTTGAGGGGGGGGGGGGTCTTCATTTTTATGAAATAAATAATGACGCTGTGAAAAAAACTTATATGTTGTTGTTTGTCTTAGATTCTATTTGCCTAATACTCAGACCCGCTATGACCAGGTGATTTTTATTTTTATCTTACACAAAAACACATTAAATAAAATACGAGATACTAACTTTTGCACATGACTGTAAACAGTGTGTTTATTTATATATATATTTTTACAATCAGTTAACATACATTTAAAATACAGAATAGAGTCCTGAAACTCTACAAAACCCATTTTATATATTTTTAAAAGAACAATACTTTTACATAGGTTCATTGAAAAGAAAGAAAGTAAGTGTAAAATAAAAATTCAGTTATTTAAACAATTATTGTTCTAAATTAATTTTTTTGTATTAAAAACACAAATAAGAGTAAAGTATAATATTTTTTGTTGCCCTTATAATGCATTTGACATAAAGAGATGTGGTTCCAGCTCAATTTCAAATTGTGGAATTTAAATTAATCAACAGATAAAGTGGATTGTGCTTTCATCAGCTAAAATTTGGTCATCAGATTAGTTCTGGAGTAGCGTGCAAAGAGACGGAGCACATCAGCATTTGCTTAATCCCTTGGTAATGGAGGTTATCAAAGGCACAAACCCAGATCCACTGCAGCCGCCCCTCAACAAATGCCCATTTGCATAACATTACAGCGGGCCAACAATGTGTATTATGCTGCCATTGGTTTAGGTTCTCACAAGGTCTTGTGTAGTTTTGGTAGCATTCAGTGGAAAAGAGCACTAAAATGTCAATGTTCTTGTTTGTTTTTGTCAAGTGAAAGACTGAACAATCTTGACAAGGGTGTTAAAGTAAGGAAGATATTGTCTGCCCCTTTTTAGTACTTAATGTTGAACACACAATCTGAAAATGTACAGATTTAGGTCGAGCTTTACTATGTACAAGTTATGTCTTGCTCTCCACTTATTTTTTGCAATATATTTATATTTGTTAATAATTCCATATTTCTGTCTTCTAATTAATTTTGTATCATAAGAAATGCCAGTATTATGAACGTATTAAATTCTCAATTAAAAATGGAAACCATCCAGGTTCTGTAAGAAGAGATTTCATTTTAAATATATCACTAATATTGGTTGAGAAAGTAAAATCATGGCAAAGTAATAATGTGAGAAACAGAGTTTCACCGATGCTTAGTTCTGTATATGAAATTGGAAGGAATAATGCTTCAAAATCCTGCATGTTCAGCGCATCCAAAAAGAAACAAGGCACCCAAACAAGATGAATGCAGACAATGCAATATGTGCTGAGCAGTAGGTTCCCCCCTTTTTTAATCTGTGAATTTCTTTCCCGGTTCAAAGACCATACTGTGCACAGTTGGGGGCTTCAAAGCTCCAAGTCTACAGAATTAGGAAAAAGAAAAGCGGCTTCTTCAAGGCTCAAGGCTCAGAAATATCACAAGGCAAGCAACCAGAATACCACACTTTCCTCCCCTGAAACGCTCACATGAGGAATAGTTTGCTTTACCTGTCGCTGCAAAATTTAAACTGAAGATTTGGACATTCTTTTCTCCGTAGGATGGCATCAAAATGAGGAAATTTTGGACAGAGGCAGATGGCCTAGCCATTCTCTTCTAATTATTTTCTCAGTGAAATGAGACTTAAACAACTCTAGGTAGGTTGGATGAAAATGTAATATAGTGTTTTATTTTTGTCTTTAATCTTTTGTTGCTGGTGAATAAGTATACTTATGAGTTTGTAAATACATTTTAAAAGTTCAGGTGTTATTTGAAATTCTGTCAAAGTTTCTGAAAAAAGGTAGAATAAAGGTGGTGAACTATGTATCTGCAATAATAAACAATGCTCTTTCTGCTCTCTGTTACAAATTATACAACGAATATTGTACAAAGAATAGGTAATTCACACTTTTCCTGTATTCTCAGAGAATCTTGTTTTTTTACATTTAGGAGTTTCTGTGCAATTATTAGAGTTTGAAATAGAGCTCATTACTTAGTTAATGCTAAAATAACTACAATACTATTTTTAACTTTTACACATAGACCTGAAGCTTTTAATTATATATTACTTTCACATTTGTAATAGGAAAGGGAAAAGCTGTGACTGATGTAAAATAATTAGTGTTTCTGGATCAGGTTGCTCTATGCCTGCACCGGATGAGTGATAGCTAATAGAGTGTGACAGAGGATTGCTACCTTGCCATCTTGTACCTTTCCTTCCTAAATTATGCAATATATGTATGCATGGTGTGATGGGGCACTCATACAGAGCCACTCGGCCGCCCAATTATAATCAACGTCATGGCAATTTTACCTGTCAAGGTGACAGTGCATAATGCTAATGGTACCTCATTTCTTTGTAGCGTGTTACTAGTTTCTATTTAGTCTCTGTATTAAACTCTGTAATAAGCTGCATTTTATCCAAAAACCAGATCAACATCTTTCTTATCTTTTCAGAAGAATTGCAATAAAATTTCCACCTTGAGAAAAAAAAAACATAGTTAAAGATAAATATTGCTTTTTGTATATTCTAGGTATTTTATACAAATAATGCCTCTGGTGATGTATCAAGCAAAAAGCAAAAAACGAATTAAAATTTATTTAATGTAAAAACATCCCCCAGACAGAAAAATATTAAGAAGTATATTATACAGTGTAGTATACAGTGGTGGCCAGAAGTATTAAGACAAAAGTAAAAATAAATATTTTAATGACAATAAAAATAATTTGTTATTTTATGCAATTAAATTACAACACATTTTTATGCAATTACATTACCACAATAAATAGTTAGTATGATGTCTTTTATTCTTGGATCCGACAGGACATAGAGTTAAAAAGACATCTGCAGTACTCTGATGCCACATGCTCAATCCTTGCCTGCTCAACTGCTTCCTGAAGATCGCGTACAGAAGACAATACTGCCTTCTTCACCATGGTCCAACAGTTTTGTATCAGATTTAGGTTTGGAGATGACCCAGGCCATGGCTTCAGAAGCTGAATAATTATGCCACATATTTAAGCCAGTATTTCACTATTTCTTCAGTTAATTAGCACAGCAAGTCTTTAGCCAGCAAGGCTAGAATTTATTAGTGTCTTTTAGCAACGTTTTAAATAACGAATTGCAATTTTTTTTCAAACCTTCCTAATTGAGTAATTATATATAAAACATAACAAATGCATAGATTAATCAGCCATATCATTTAAAACACTGACAAGTAAAGTCTAATGTGTTGTGATACATAGACGACTGGGTTAGACCATCTTCAAAAAGTCATATAGGGTGTTCCTAGTAAGCAGTGGTCAGTGCATTCCAAAAGTGGTATAAGGAAGGAGAACTGGTGAACCGGTGACAGGGTCAAAGTCAACCAAATCTTGCTGATGTGCTAGTGAGTAAAGGCTAACCTGTCTGATCTAGTCCAACAGAAAAACTAATATACAACAAACTGCTGAAACAGTTAATGCTGATTCTGACAGAAAAACAAACAAACAAAGAATAAGATTGTGTAGCTGCTGATTCGGAATGCCCATTTTGACCCGTGTCCACCATGAAAAATCACAGTGTGCCCTTGAGCATCAGAGCTAGAACATGGTTTAAATGTAGAAAGTAGCCTGTGAGCTGATAAATCACAGTGTGTTTTTTATCATGTAGACAGCTAGTTGCATGTTTGTCACCAACCTGGGGAAGAGATGGCACCAGGATGCATTATGGGAAGAAGGCTCGCTGGCAGACATTGGGTCTTACATCATCATGTGGATGTTACTTTGACATATACCAATTACCTAAACATTGTTGCAGACCAAGAACATGGCATTTGTATTCCTGACTGTTTCAATTAGGATAAGTGCCGTGTCACACTGTTTAGGAAAGTTCAGGGCGTTCCAAATTCTCCAGAGCTCCTTCATACTGAGAAGCTGTGGCATGTACTGGACAAACAAGTCTGATTTCTGGAGACACCACCTTGCAACTTACAGGGCTTAAAGGATCTGCTGCTAATGTCTCGGCGCCAGATACCACAGTACACCTTCCAAGGTCTTGTCAAGGGTCAGAGCTTTTTTACATCACGAGGGGACATACAGAATATTAGGCAGGTGATCTGTGTATATACATATACATATACATATATACATAGCCACAACCAAAAATGACTATATTTATTTATTATCTAATTGTTGTAGCAATTTCTAATCCTCATGTTCTGTATGAAAAACTTAAAAGACTATTGTCATAGACTGCTCTTAGTTATTTATGCAAGAGTGATACATTTTATTATCAATAGGAATTTATATATATTTTACAATGTTTTAGCAAATACCTAAATTAACTTACCTTATGGCTATAAATACTAATATCCTTCCAGCTACAGTATATTACTGATGCAACTCTGTAACAAACACATGTGGGAGATGGGAAAATAATTCAACCATAATAAATCTTTAATATCATTTCAAAATTTAAATATTTAAAATATGCTATTGGAAAAATTTATGCTCATGAGGTTCAATATTAATGTTTCTTGAATTATTTTGTAAAGTAATGATAAAAACCAGATTGTGATGTTTATTAAATATCATATATGTTCAGTTTTTAGTGTTTCATTTGTATTCATAAAATGATTTGGTCAATATCCTCCTTATTTCTCCTACCGTCTGTACACTGCCCAGTTATTCTGCACAGAGCAGGAACAGAAATCTTGGCAAAAATGGCCACAACTATGGAAAAATTATAAACTATAAAAATGCCACCATCTCACAGGCACTGGGAACATTTGGGTATAATGTCCACTACATTATACTTTTTCTAAAATTTAAGTATTCTTATAAGATTATATCTGATTATAATGGGAAATACAACTATGCTTAATATTACTATTAAAGAAAGAATAATTGTCTGACAGTGATAAATGCAGTCGAACATGAATAAGCAACATGCAAAAATGAGGTACATTATCAATTTGCAAATAAAAATAACTGTATTGTGTTAATATAAAAAAAACACAATCCATAGTTCTCTGATCCAACCACAAATTCATTCCTTCTTTTCAGAGAAGCACGACAATTACATTTAACCTCATCTGGCACCCTACTGCCATTGAATTAAACCAGCACTTCATGCTCTTGTCAAACTATATACTTATTCACAGTTATGTGAGCAGTAATTACAATAATGGCAATTTGATATCCATATTCAGTGTTTGCTAAATTGGCAACTTATCAGGTAGTTTAGCTGAAACTGGCTTCATTTTTCACAGTAATAATTTGACAGCCCTATTGCAATTCAGTGGAAACTATGAGAAATAATACTGGTAATGTAGTATAATTGTCAGCTATCTGAGGTTAAAATGCAATTCTCCTGATGTTAGACCATTGTCTAACACATACGCACATACATACATACATACATACATACATACACATTAGTTTTAACAGATTATTTTTTTTAAGTCATAATTGAGTAAATGTCTATATTTTCTATATTCAACAAATAATATATGTTTACAGAGTTTTCATATATTTAGAAAAATAAACAGATAATGAATACATTTTAGTATTTACAATTAACAAATAATAATAATAATAATAATAATAATAATAATAATTATTATTATTATTATTATTATTATTATTATGATTATTAGCATTACCATATACAAAATGTATTTCTGTTTTAGATCACGTAAATAAAATATGGATATTTTTTATTTGCTTAGATAGTGCACATGGAAATGATACTGTGTGTATGTGTGTGTATATGTGCATAGAATGTTTAATAACAATATTAATATTTGATCATTGTAATAAAGCTGAAAATAAATTAACAATGACATCGTTTAGTAATAAAGACAAAGATTAAAATATGTCCAAATCACATTCAGCCATGTAAAAAGAACTTTGACGGAGTATAATGCTGTCAAGTAGGTATAATTAGAATAAAAGACAACAATAATTAATTAATTTGTTTCCTTTTTGTAGCAAATAAAAAAACCACAGATATGACACAATACTTTTTTTTGTCAAAGTTTAACATTCTGGCTTCATGAAAAATACCTAAAAAATGCAGTTAAATGATTTTATTTAATTTCATATCTTTTACCTAGATCACGTAGAGCAAAAATAAGGAAATGTGTAATTTCCATTTCTAAAACAAAAAAAGTCTTTATTTGTAATATGGTATTATTTTCTTTGCACTTGTCTGTTTATTAGAAAGTTGGAGACAGAGTGCAGGTATCCTGGAAGCCAAGAGGGTTATGGGACTTGCTCAAAGGCTCAACGGTGCCATCTTGGTGCTGGGGTTTCAAACCTTGACCTTCTTATCAGTAAAGCAGAAAGTTAACTGCTGAGCCACCCGTGCCCTCAAAAGGGAAGAATACCAGCATAAGGGCAAACCAGTTTGCAGTTAAAAGAGAAGGTTTATAGAATATAATGAGATGTTGGGCTTGGATAATTGAAAGTAAACATGGCCCCAGCGGTCAATTGATACAATGAATTGGATTAAAAAAACTCCTTCAAGTGTGGAAAAAAATACCAGTTCTTTCTGGTAAATTGGTCTACATATAAATAAAATGGGAAGGTCAACAGGGAACGAAAACATATGTGCATGAAGCTCAGTCTGAATTGGTCAAGGATATGATGTGAAGTTTTTTCTAGTGTCAGGCTAATCAAACATATATTGTTTTCTCCAGGAGGTCATCTTTATATTTCCCCAACTCATGATATGGGGGTTGAATGTCAGGTAAAGGACCAAGCATTACCTCATTAGTCAATGCATAGGTATAAAATTTTGTACACTTTTCTCATTTAATCTTTGGTACGGTGGTTATGTAGATTTTGTGATAATCAAGGCATTTTTCCATCTTGCAAATCTATTTGGGAAACTTTGAACATCTTTTCATTTTCATTTTAAATTCATGCCTTAAATAATTCAGGCTGTTATAAAAGTCAGAGGAGGTGCAACAACGACCTATTTTTAAAAATGTGATTACCTAAAATGACAGGAGTAGCATGTTAGGTAACTATGTGAGGGTGGCTACAAATTATGTTCCACACTAAACTAAAGTAAGTGAATTAAACATTAAACAGTGATTGTTTAATGCAGAAAAAGAAAAAAATTTAATTTATTGTTACTATCTGATTGGATTTTAGTGTATGTGTACGAGTTTGTGTATATGTGGATAAAATATATAATTGGGATGCAGGTTTGAGAATGCAGATGCTTAATTAATATTTGTATACCTATACTTAACATGGATTTAAAATCACACATATCTAACATACATTCACTACAAAAAGTAAACAGCAATCAAATATACCCCTGTAGCAGATGGTGCAGAATTAGCTCACAATGATGTAACAGTGCTTGGGCCTTCCAGTGTTTTTATGCATAAAATATGACTAACTCTGTAATGGATGCAAAACTGCAGTAGCTGGTAAATGTTGCACTGTAATTCCATTGGTGCAATTGTTATACAGTATGTCTATAAACAAAAGCATAATCACTTAATAAATTATTAATATCTGGGCTTGTACCATATAAGATACTTGAATATGAGGATTTTCTATGAATACAATTTAAGCTGTTGTTACAATACTACTTCAACATAACTAGGCTATTTTTTTTTTGCTATTATTTTACATTATTTCATATGACCTATTATTTTACCCATAAAAAATAAGAACATATTTAGCTGCGGTTACTAAATGTGAATCAGGTCACACACATTACATCACATAAAAAGTAAATAAAACTTATGATAAACCTCTCTTAATGAATTAGATAATAAATATACTGTAACCACACATTAAAACCAATGTTCACAACGTCATCAAAAGTGCACAAGAAAAAAGAAAACACTTCTGATCTATTATTTCCACCTGCCACAACCCTAACCTGATGTACAATGGGAAACTTGTACATGTTATCCTGTCTATCTGTCTGTTTTTAAATACAGTGTCTATTTATTTCCCATATTTTCATATATATATGCGTCTATACATAAATCATATATAGAAAACCAAGAGAAAATTATTTAAATCATGCATTGCCATATTTAGTGCAAAATATTAATCTGGCACTGAGGTGTTAAATTATACCAATAATCCTGTACTGTCTTTTAGCTTTGCATCAGTGCCACTTTAATCAAACTTTCTGCATCTGTGCTGCACTGAGAAAAGAGCACCACACAAACAATCCAGTGAATGGTGGTCCTATTCCAGAAAATCTGTATATATTTCTTCTTTGAAAAGAAAGAGCAAGAGGGACTTAAACAGAGAGTTGTAAATAAGTGTTCTAAACCTAAGGTTAATAGTTCTTTCAAAAAATAAATTAAGTCATGATATTACACATAATAACACAGTAGGTATCGTTCCTTCTTTTGGTTCCCAAAAATACTGGTTATGCTAAATTTTAATGTGGTGTGTGTGTGTGTATGTACATGTGTGATTGTTGCACATTGTGAACTACAACCACAAAAAGACAGGAAGAAAATGCTAACAATGAGTAGAATTAACAACCTAAAAACCTCATAAAACAAACCTAAAACACCATCAGGAGAGATGGAGAAAATTACAAGGAGGCTGAGCAGGCCTGGGCATACTAACATTGTTGATTAAAAACATCAGGGGGTGGCACATTGGCACAGCAGGTAGCGTCGCTGTCTCACAGCTCTAGGATCCCTTGTTCAATTCTGTGCCCTGTGTCTACATGGGATTCCTCCAGGTTCTCTAGTCAACCTCCCAGCTCCCAAAAACATATGTTTAATAGGTGGATTGGCTCAGATAAATTGGCCTCTAAGGTGTGAATGAGTGTTTTATTGTGTGTGCATGTTACATTGGTTTGTTCCCATACTCTCAGGATCCCTTTAAAGCCTGAGCAGCATAAACAATTGCTAAAGATAAAGGAACGACTGCAAAAAACATCAGGGGGCCAGGCACTGAAAGCTTGAGATAGTCACCACCTTTATAAAAACATGCACCAATATGAAATCCTATTTGGGGATGCTGCTGAAGCACTTCCTAAATTGCCCTGCAGGGTTAGGACATTAAAAAATAAGACATTTGACTGTTTATTTAACATGCATTTTTTTTCTCTTTCTCATTGCCGTTATTTCTGTCCATGTTTACACCTTTATTTCAATTCATTGATAAATTGCTATGCTGACTTTCAAATTTGCAATTAGCTCAATGGAAAAACACAGGTGTTAAATAAATAAGAGATTAAACATTTAAAGCAAAACCATTTCAAGCAAATGTGATAGGCTTCACAGTGCACGATTCATTTCAAACATACAAAGATAAATTAAAATGGTCTAATTTCTCTATCGCTCACACATTAACCAATTCCGTAAGAATATATAAATAACCACTATAAAGGCAATCATCACATGAATCACTTACATATAGAAATAAAGTAGCTGAGGCATATGAGAGTCTTCAGGGGAGCTTCAAAGCTTCAAGGAGATGGGAGATGTTTCAGACAGATAATGATTGTGTTAGAGCACTTACTGTTAATGCTGATGCATATTAATAATAGAAGGCCTGTTACAATAGAGGTTATGTGGCCTTTTTCTTGAAGTGAAACCTGAATTTTACTATTTGTCAACTAATTCAAGATCTGAAGAGCTGGTATATCACCACAAATGTAAAACGGTTAGCTCATGTGTATTCTTGAAACATTCATCATATTTCATTTCTGGAGTAGTTGATCACTGAATGAATCAAATTTTTGCTCAGTGTTTGACAGGGACATTATTCTACATATTGAGTGGAAATTCTACAAGCATATTACAGTACATTGTTTAGAAACTACAAAATAACCCAAAGGTGTATACGTTGCTTGACATATTTTTGCACATTGTGTGCATGAGGGAGCTGGGGAACAGAATAATGTTAGAGCTCCTGGAGGGCTGGCTGGCCAGCTCACTTTGAGGCTCAAGCTTAGCCCAGCTGAAAACAGCAGGGAGTCCGCTACAAAACCCAGGAACAAATGTCACCAGCCAACCCCCACCCCACACACACCATCTATCCCCACCCCAACCACCACTTCACCCCAGCCCGCCCAACCACATCCCTCCCTATGTTTCACAGGGCGTCTTTGAGCAAAACATAGGCACCACAGCCAGCAGGAAAGCTATGACTGAAATGAGTATGTGCTTCTATTAGTTGCTGTCATGGAGATAAGTGTTACAGTTAAATATTAATTTGGAAGCAGTAAAGGATGAAGCAGAAGACATCAGCATCCTTCTTGTTATCCAAAAACAAGATGGTGGCAACAGGTAGAGAAAGCTGCCTGGAAAAGCTGTTCTCAGTATGAAATCTATCCAAATAAATAACCACTGACTCTGTAGAAATTTTCTCTCTCAGAAACTCATTTTTATCTTAGTACTGAAAAAAATGAGCAGTTCTTTCTAGAAAGAAGCCAATTAGTTTTCCCCATGTGGGTATCTTAATCAGTTGGATAATTGGGAGCCCCCTGCTGAGACTTGGGACAGCACAAGGTCCAAACCAACACAAATACAGCTATACTGAGGTTCAGTCAACCCCCATACATCAACAACAAAAACAAATGTAATAAAGATTTAACTAAACACACAGTGAAAAGCAGAACTTGGAATCATTAAAATCTTTAAGAGCTAAGTAATAAGCTTCAAAAGGATAAGCTTCTCATTTTCTGTGATATTTCTTTTCTTTCACAGACTTTGAGTGATGTGTTTCCAAATAGCAACCCTGTCATGCACATCATTTTTGTAAAATCATTATTGACATTTTTATTGTGTTTACAGAAAGTGTTGTGAGCTTTTGTTGATCCTTCCTAAAGATTATTTGAGACCTTTCATAATGTAAATGTGCTGCTCTCTCAGCTGCTTCCAGTCAGTTACTTGATTATTTATGTTGTGATGTCATTTCATTACTATGTAAACATGGGTACATTTCCTGAAAATGATGCATCTTAATGAATAAGAAACAAAAACTATAAAATAGCACATATGGCATTATATAATTAAGTAACTACAACTGCAACATTTTTTTAAAGACACAAAGGTTAGCTGTTCTGGAATAGTTCTTGCAAGAACAGTATTGTCAAGTGCACTTTCAAAACCCATCAAGCACCACGATGAAACTAGCTATCATGCAGACCCTCGCAGGAAAGAAATACCAAACCTTACCTCTGCTGCAGAGGAGAAGTTTATTAATATTTCCAGCACACACACACACACACACACACACACACACACACACACACACACACACACACACACACACACACTTCTGTTTGTACTGTATATAGCTGTAAGTGGTGCAAAAAATTATGCTCTACATTTATATTTTCTACATTTATACCTCCTTGTGCTCCTGATCTTCTGCATTAGGAAGATATGTGGGTGTTCTAAAATGGCTAGTTGAAAATTGCCTTTAGCTGGGTGCATGACACAGCAGTACTATGTCACTGAAACTACCAGTGCATAGCACTGTCAGGCAACCATTACTAGTGGTTTCTCTAATATGCCACAACAGAGGCTCATTGATTTTCCCCTTTATAGCGTGTTCATCTGTATTAGCATACTACCAGGGGTATGGCCACGTGTGGCACTTAGTGGCAACTCCCCCCATTGAAATAAGCCCTGCCACCCCAAAAGCCTCTGCAGTCATGAGCACAAATCACATATATTATACCTACACAATTCATATAGACCCAATAAGTCATGATTAACTTACATGATTTAAATAAACATTGTTATGTGTTAAGTCTAACACATCAAGGAAGTTTGAATGTATAACAGTAGCTGTTAATGTACTATTTATTGTACACCAAATTTAATATATTCTAATATATGTTAAGAAGCAGTTTCATTAAAACAACAGCAAATAAGCAGAAAATTACATTAAAGTATTTAGAATGTTTTGAGAAATGCACCCTAAAATAGTATTACCATTTAGTCGTATCTCATGATTTGACTAATTATATATCAAGATATATTTAATAATTGTTTTAAAATTGGTCCTGTTTCATTTCATTTCAGCTTGAGGAAAATCATAATAATAAAGGAAATAATACAAGGAAAATAAAAGAGTATGAAGTATTTGACTTCATTTGAATCCTAATTAATCATTCAAAATGTTTTTAAACTTTAAGATTTTTTTAGTCAAAATAACCCACTTAAATTTAGTTTTATCCTAAATAAATGTTTAAATGTTTATTGTTAGAAACTAATATTTGTAAATATTAAATACAAATATGAAATTCAAACCTTTTTATCAATATTTCATAATTTATCTCTTACCTCATATCAGCATATCATCCAGCAAGAAGGCCGTTCACTTAGATGCAAAGTTTGTGTCACCACACCCATAAATTATTAATCCTAATAAGTGGGTAAAATAGGTAGGTTCTCTAAAATATTTTCACTATATATTTAGGTGTGGAAAATTGTACACAATTTTGTTTCATCAATCAAACAGGACAAAAATCCTAATAAGACATAAGACTTTTTGCCAAAATGATTGGGAAACTAAATTTGTATTTGGAACTAAATTTAAGGAAGAAAATTTAAATATTGTCATCTATGAATTTGCTAAATAATGTAAAGACTATTTCTGGTTTTATTTATAATGTATATTTTATTGTATGTTATTTTATTGCTGGATTTTAAAGTGCTCAAAAAAGACGACTCTGAAGATGTAGAGTATCATATATACACAACAGAATAAACAACTGACTATTGTGTTACCAATAGGAAGAATAATACATCATAATGTGCACACCCTCAAATAAATAAAAATGTAATCTATATTAATGTAGAAAAACAAGATGTTACAAATCACTGATGTGACCAGTGTTGCACAAAATGTGTTTCATTAATTCAAACAGTCAATTATCACTATATTGATGAGAAATTAACAGGTACACAAAAACTAAAATAAATATAAAAAGTAGTTAAAATAGAGAATTTATAACTGAGTGTCATATGACTGATTTCATATACATAGAATTCATTCACATTCACATTTACTCAAGGAACAGCACTGTAGAAAACCAGAGGCATTTACCTGTATGTGTTTCTCCATTTGCTATACAAACTATCTCACCTCTATTAAATCACTCTGAAAGTGCTCCATATGAAATATACAAAGTATGCAAACTATGCACATATCACATCAAAAATGGATTGGGAAGAAACCATCTGACCATTAAATGTGACCCTGTCTGTGAAAACACAGCGAAAGTTATTTTTTTTTGTAATTCAGCATTTTCACACAATGACACAGAAAAATGACTTCAGCTGGGTTTTTACAGACAAGGTCTCAAATGTTTGCAAACCAAATTATTGTTGCCTCTTCCTAAATTATCTTGCTGCTTTAAGGCTGCATGGCACACACTAATGCTAGTATTTTTACACAACATTAGTCACCAGATAACAGTTATTACGAACAGCAGCACTGCACTGGCAGCGGTCTCCAGGAGACTCAGGGCCTGTTACCCCCTCCCAGTTCTTGCGGGAGCTCTTGAACTCGTTTTAAGTCGGCCACCACACCATGTCTAATGGCCCCCGCTGAGTCTGCAGTCCTGCTCCCACCGCTTCCCCGTATCAAGCTCATCGGCCCCCAAATCAAACCATAGAAAATTGGGCTTAAAATATCAGGGAGCAGCCCCACAAAAACCCAAAAGCAGCATCTGTCGCCAGCTTACATGAAAGTTGAGCTCACAGGGAATAGTATGAACATGAGTGTTTCATATCAAAACACACACAGATTATTTGGGTTTGTGTTTCTTTTTTCATCAATGTCTTTTATTTTTAGCTGCACAGAGCACCTGTGCTTGGAATACGGGAAATGAGCAGTTTGGGTCCGCGTAGAGCTTGCGGTAAGTCAATATGAATGGTCTAAGAGAGGTGAGCAACACATTCATTACTGCTGAATTATATAAATTATGTTATTACTCTTTTCATGTATAGCAACTCATTGCAGTAAGATAATGTGTATAAAGATGTATAGTTACATTTTACTAATTCAGAATGTATTTTGTTAGTGTGAAGAATAGACTATGATTTAGTTGGTTGTAATTGCTTTGATTAAACCATGTGTCTTTTATTTTTTTGTTTAAATGTCAAAGCAATAATACTTTATGTTACTAACTGTGAAATACAGCCTGTGTTTAACCAGAGCACAGTTACAAGTGCAATGCATTTTACTGAGTGGTCAAATGGTTTGTGTTTCTCTTCACGTTGGCAGAATTGTATTTCTAGTGATAAGGTGAGAAAGGAAAAACAGACTGGTGCAGGTGGTGTAGCCTCCATTCCAAGCACACATAGACACATTGACTGGCATTCTATCTATGCACATACAAACACATACACACGTACAAACAGAAATACACTAAGGGATGAGCAGCTGTCAGTCAACCTCTGCTCTATACTTTGCCTGTCTCTGAAAAATGTATGTGATACTCAGCTGAAAGATTCTTAATACAAAGGCACAATACTAGTATGAATTTATATACCTGCTAGTGGTAAGGATGATGTGAATTTTGGATAGGTTTGGATGAGAGAATGAAGAAAAGACCATGTATATCAAGGGGGAGGGGAGATAGTTAACGCCATTCCTGTGTCTGTGTGGAAAGAACGGCAGTCGATCCCCATGTATTGTTCAATCAGCTTGAGCTATTCTTCTTTCCTTTAGGCAGCTAGGGAAGCAGACAGACAAGACAAAAAGCCAGACAGAAAAAAAGACTAGCAGAAAGGTAGGTGGCAGATGTACAGTGAAGGCCATTTTTTATATGAGACTGACAAAATTAAAATCTAAACCTGGCCATAATGTGCAACAGTAGTGGAAAAAAAACAACAACTAGGCAGCGATATTAAAACTAAAGTTCAGAGTAGAGCAGCTGGTGTGATAGTTTGGGACCAAGGATGAGTCATTACCACTCTGACATTAATGGTATACTAGATAATACTAACTAAATACTAATGATAGTATATAAATACTTGAAACATCTTTAAGGCATCTGTAATACTGCAATAAGTATTTTAATTGTGTTTGTGCATATGGAGGGTGTTCATATTTTTTATACTACCATAAAAAGGGGAGGGGTAATGCCATACAAAGAGAAGGTTCTTCATTGTGTAAAAATATAAACACAGATGAGCTGTGTCTTTGATTTGTTCATGCTTTTCACTCTGCACAGCAGGGATGTTCAGGAGGACGTGGCCTCTTTGCATTCGATGTAAATAGGAACCATGGACGCTGTGTGATGAGATTATATTCCTGCCGTTCCTGCTTTCTATCTTCTTCCCCTTGCCTTTCTCTCCCCCTTTTTTAAAATAGTACATTTTCACTGCCATTATAATCTTTTTGCTGGCTTTGATTCATCTTTTTTCGCTTCCCTTGCGTAGCATGTGCCTCCCTGGATTGAATAGATGAGTAATGGTGTTTTGGATGTTACAGTGTAGATGAAGGATGCTAATTGTTTGTAGACAATCTAAGTGCCTGCCAGTCAGGGTTTGACTACTTGCTCATCATATTATACTACAATTACCACAGCACCAAACTAAGACTTTAAGACAATTATTTGGCTACATATTTATCTCCAAATGCACATTGCTGATAGAGGTTCAACCTCATCTTTTACAACCATCTGGCATCCAGACATACTCCAGAATGACCTGAATATCAATGGTACAGAAAACAGTTAATAACAATAATAATGAGTAAAAATGTTTTAACTAGATAGCAAATACCGAGTAATACTGAATGTTTAAATGTATATACTTGTATATACCTATACTGTACATTTTATTTATTATCAGACCAACAGACTGCATTGTAGCATGTTGGAAAGTGAATGTGAATGCACTTGTTTTTAAATAGCTTTACTACTAGTTTGCTCTAGTTACCAATTCAGCACTGATGAAGTTACATACATCACTGTTATCAACAAAGGCTTCTGAGTTCATCATTGCAGGTTACACTGCATTGTTTGGATGAATATTTACTGATTTATTTATTGTAATTCTTTACTTTTTGTCATAATGTGTTTGCTATAATAATAATAATAATAATAATAATAATAATAATAATCATCATCATCATCATCATCAATAATAATAATAATAATAATTGTAGTAGCAGTGATAGACATAAATAAAAATAGACAGCTGGGTAATTTGACAATTATTTTGCTCTGATTATTACAGGCTGATCTACAGAAATATAAAAAATATAAAACATAAACAAATGAAACAAAAATGACAAAAATAAAAATATAACTAACTGAGCAAACACTCTTACAGCAGAAATTATGAGGTTAAGTAGAGTACTTGTTTTATTTAAGAAAAAATTAAGCAAATCTAGTTTTACAACATTTCAATTAAATCATTTAAATTTAAATTACATCTGACCACTGTTAGCAAAATAGAAATCTTTAACCAGACTGGATGGCTAATTGTAAATGTTTTAGGGTTTTCTTTTTTGCAGTAACAATAGGCCGCACTGTGTTGAGATGGAAAGCCTGAACTTTTATTCGGTATTAGGGATTTCTATGGCATCAACTGGGATAACAGCAGAGCCGATGAATGTGGAGGGGGTGGCTGACCAACTCTTTAATCTGAGTTTTTGAACCCTACAATGAAGTCGAACACAAAGAAGGTTGACCTGCGGTCGGATATTGTTGCCCATGTAGCCTTACAAAGCAGAGGAACTTTGATCAGAATTTTGAGTCGAGGTGCTCAAAAGAGGGTTTTGTATTTGTTTATGCAAGTAAGATTACGCTTGTGTCTATGAATGGTTGGGTGTTTGCTGTGCTGTGTTGTCTATGAGTTAAATAGCAAAGCCTTTTAAAAAGAGAAAAAGATGAACATGGCAATATAATCAGTTAATTCAATTAAATTTTTTATTACTCTCCATATTTTAGTAAAAAAAAATGTATATGTTATAAAAATATCCAAAATAAGGGGAATCATGTTTTCTTCTAATACATCATAATAATATTGGTTTATATGTAAATTTTCTAAATAAATACAGTTGGTTCAATGTAATTTTTGCTGTGATATTTCAGAACAAATATATACAAACTGAACATTATTATCACTTTATTCTCATTGTCATTTTAAAACCAAAAATAAATATGATTGAAGAAAATCAAGTACATTTCCACTTTCAGCACAATTCCCAGTTGTTATTCTGAATTTCCATCATTTATGTTTTTAATTCTTTCACCCAATAAAACAAATAAAAATAATAAACATTTCAATCAAGGTTCAGGATGGTTTGAAATAAATAGAAGATAATATTCAGGTAATTTATCTTAAAACATAAATAAAATTTTTATTACCATGTAAATGATAATAATTCTATTTGCATAAATTATATTTTTGCCCTGATTGTTACTGTTATTTTGGGGTGCATTGAGATTAATTTATACCAATATGTATATATTTTTCATTTCCCTACCTCCATATGTTACTTCTGCCTCTTGTGCTCTAATATGAATCGCCAGATGAAAGTGTTTCAGTCAGTTCTTTACACTGCAATATCAAACAAACTTTATGTTAGTAAGATCTATACACTGTTATTTAATTTAAAATTGCAGAAATATGACTAAAAGCATCTGTGCCTGCTTTAAGTAGCACTGTGCTGCATGCCTGTTTACTCTGTGTGTTGGCATGGGTAATAATGCTGGGCAAGACCCAGGCACTTCATGGAAGAGTCTATGTCCTTTGCCAGACATTATTGTGGATGCCAGGATGTAGGTTCGAAACCTTTTGCTAAGTTGAGGTCAGCGTACACAATCGTGTGAGCACACAAGTGGGTTTTAGCTCGCCCCCTCCTTTCACGTACAGAGAAAGGTGCCCCTCCCCTTCTGCACTGCATCAATTCCATTTGTTTCCCAGGGGGAAAGTCTGGTTTTCACACAAATAAAATCCCACCACCACCACCTCTCTCTCTCCAACTATTTTACTCAAATGTAAGCAAGGAACTCCATGCATCCCATCGCATCCTTGTGGGATGTGACCTTGCTTCGTCTTTAGGTAATCTAGCACTCCTGGCTATGCACACGACCTTCTCGACTCCTCCTGAACCTACTGGGAGAAAAGCAGCCTATGCATATGTAATCCTGTTTTGTATGTGCATGCATCTCTGAGCTTGCGTTATACTTCTTTGTCACAGCTTGTGATTTTTCCGAATGTATTGTGGGTGGGATACAGACTATAATGTTTTTCCAAACAGTTCTTTTTCCTCTAGCTCTTAATATACAATATTTACCATGCACTAACTTTCCAAAAGCCTTATTTAAATTCGGAAAATAAATGCCTTTAGAGTAGAGCAGGACTGCATTATATTCATCTTTGGGTTGCGTAGAGCATATATATCACCAGTTACTTATTTTATGAAGACTGCAATGCATTTAGGGAGTCAATCAAACTGATAATGCATGTTCACTCTGATTCCTAATAAAATGACAAGTAAAAGAATTAACAGTGTGTGTCTGTATTATTATTATTGTTTTATTTTATGTTACTAACTATTTAAACTAACTATTTATTAACATAAGATTTGATTAAGAAAAACCATCATTATTTTTGGATAACAAATATCTTGTGCCAAATTGTATTAAAATAACTCATTTAAATAATATTTAAAAACTAATTTTCATTTATTTTCATGTATAATAATAACAATAATAATAATAATAATAATAATAATAATAATAATAATAATAATCTGATTCTAATGATTGTTTTTAATTATTATTATTATTATTAACAATGTCAGAAATGTCCAGTCAGTACAATTATGATCAGCACTAATGTTTTAAGAATTAAATTACGAAGGCTAGCCTAAAGGAATATTCTTTATGTCTAAGAAGAAATAAGAAAAGGTGACAAAACCACAGGTAATAAATGCGAATTCTATAAAACAAATATTGCCTCTCTCTGTATTAAAATCTGTTTTGATTAAGAAATGTATAAATACATGAATTGATTCACAAATTATTATTATAAATTAGAATTTATATGCATGACTAATATAAGCAGATGTCCATGAAAATAAAATGTATTGTTTCTTTACATGGACATATATATATTAGTCCTGTGTACTTATTGAAAATTATAATTAATAAAAAAAATAATTTGGAGTATAACTATTTTAATGCTCAACACATTACAGTTTGGTGAGATAAATTAAATAATTAAGTCTTAGAGAGCTCCCAGAAAGAAAAAGAAAACACACACACACACACACACTTGCACTTCAGTAAAGCTCTGCTAGGAACATATGAACATCACCAGCCGTGAGGCAGCAGAACAAATACATGAAGTCTTATTGACAGAGGAACCAAACACAGGATGCGCACCTGATAACTTTAAGATTAGGGTATATTACCTTTTGGTTACATTTGTTATTGTAAAATGTTATGGCATAATTTTGCATAAAGGATCACAGCAAAATCAGCGTCCTGTTCCTGGAGACTGGTAAAGCAATCTGCAGGCTAACAGAAGAGGCCATGCAAGGTAAATATAGCTACAGCTAAATTCCAACGACTAAATTGAGCAAGGAACAATACAGTAATTTAATGCTAAGGTTTTTTTTTAAATAGAGACTATTCATAATTTAAAATCATTTAAACCAACATTAAATAGATTTAACGTTGTGTCTTTATCCACCTGCTTTCATGTATCTTAGTGTATTATTGTGCTATATTTGTATATATTCGCTCACCACCCCAACAGCAACCCTGCATTTGTTTTTAACAAACTTTTAAAAACACACTGTTCTTCATGCGAACAGACAGGTTTCAGTTGCACATACCCACCTATTCAACCATCAAGTGTGACTCGGAGCAGCGCTTCAGTGTCACACTGGAACAGGCAGAAACCTTAATGAGGGGGCGCGTCCCTCTGCCGCACTACAGCTCACAGCACATGTGTTCTTGCGCAAGTGTTAAGCAGGACTACGTCACGAAAGGATTTTACCCCACCGTTTGGGTTTAAATAATAGTTCAGAATCACGCTTAGCGAATTTGGCTTATAGGTCAACGGTTTCTCTATTTTTACATTCCTGTTCATCTAGAAATAAAATGAACCGAGCAGGATCTACTTTAATCAAGGCGACGGGATATCATGACCGCAGGAGTTTTTATAATGGCTCGCTCTAATGATTTGACGCCATCTTACTTTGCTCGCTACGACAGAAGCTAGGATATTTTACCTTCTTTCCCGCGGAGGAGGTGGAGTGTACTGCGGGTGGTTTACACACGTTTTTACTGGATTGTGGTGTAAATTGTTGACTATAAACTGACCACCGAGGAAGGAAACGCCATCCCTTGACGCAGGTATGTGTCGCCTTGTAATGTAAAGCGCCATTTCTAATATATTGTCTTCTCGTTCTGTTGGTCAGTGAGCTAACGTTAGCCGAGCCAGCTCTTCGGTCATGCCGAGTTGTCCCGTGTGTGTTCTTGCAGCAGGCATTGCGCTAGTTTAAAGGCTAGCGAACCGCCTGTCCAGGTCAATACGCGTCGTTCATTCAAACAGCTGCAGTTAAGAAATTGTGTGTTTAATTATTTTAAAGTTTAGTCTAAATGGTGTATGGCTCCAAACGGGTTTGCTGCTAGTTGGCTAACCTGCCTAGCTGTGTTTGTAGTCTTATGGTGAAGATGCGATTCCCCGCTGCTCCAAATGCGATGTTATAATAAAGCGAGCCGAAACGGCATGTTTGTTTGTCGATTTAGTATTTATTATTGATGGCATGTCGCGTTGAGAGTAACGATACACTTAAACGTTAGGCAGTGTTACGCTTTTTTTTTTATTATGTCCCTAACCCACTGTGTGATTGTGTGTGTGGGGAGAGCCGAGCGGACATGGAGCATTACCGCACCGCTATAACCCTGCGGCTTTACACAACGCTTCACTGGCATAAATTATCACATTCAAGGTTTTAGAGAAGATTAATGATATCTTTATTTGTGTAGTAATATAGGGTTTTGTTTGTTTGCTTTAACCTAAAATTCGAACTCTCAATCCTAATCTTACCAAGCTAATCTTAATATTCGGTTTTGTACGAATTTGTCTGATGTAAAAGGGAAAAAAATGATACTTAGACAGGGGATGTAGTTTCATTCCTATTGCACATACCCTCCCCCAGTTACAAACAAAGGGGTTTAAAAGTGTAGTTTTGGACGGTGTGCTCGGATAGGAAGTCGAGGAGGAGCCTGAGACTGAAACCTGACTCCGACAGCGCTGGAGCTGCTGAGGCTCGGGAGGAAGTTGGACTCTTGTCTGTCTGTCTCTTTCCTTCTCTCTCTCACACACACACACACATACACACACACACACACACACACACACACAGCGAGCATTTAAACTGTACAGAAACACACAACAATGTGCTTATTTTGCCAGTTTCTTGGCGTCTAGTTAGGAAAAAGACGATTTGCCATTAGTGACAACACTCCGCAGGTCAGTAGTGTGAGTCTTTTTACTGCTGTGTTCGAGGTGCGTTTACGTTTCAAGATGTAAATTATTTTATGCTATTTGCATAGATTTGTACACATTAGAATGACCACCTTTACGTACAAATTGGCCATTTTAACCTAACGGCTTTGTATTTAAATCTGTTGTTGGCTGTCATTTAGAGTTCTGATGTAGCTACAGGCGAATAACTTTACCTGCAGAGTTCATTTCCTTACACACACACACACACACACTACTTATTTCCCAGCGTTTTCCGGAGCTGAAGCATGTCCTTATTTTATATTCTTGGCCTATTTCCTGTACACTATTGCCGGTGTTTGTTGCTCACTTGTACAGTGTGTGCCTATTTCAATAACCATGAAACTGATATTTCATCAGGATTAAAGGTGCAATCCATAGCACGTTAAACTAAATTGTGCTTGAATTGAGACTTGACTGATACCAGATTTATCAGGTTGTTTCTGCACTCTGCCGCAAAGGCGTATTTTTTAAAATATTTTTAATGAGAAAATGCACCCATGTTGGTTATATTAAATTAATGTTCTTGTTACTTTTGCAAATGTACTTTTTCCTTTTTAATATACATTTTTTGGTGTCGTGTTTGTCAGCATCTTGCCTAATGTGTGTTGTGGCATCAGCTTCAAATCAACACACCCCACCAGTGTTTTGACAGACCTGCATATTGTGCCGTATTTATTTAAAATTAGACCAGTAAATCATGTCTACAGATGGTTTTCGACAATTTGTGGGCCTAACTATGTACTGAACAAATTATCTTGGTACACTCAGTATTTTATTACATTTTGTTAATTATGTGCAAACAATAGGGTGGATGTGCTTCCAGAAGTAAGATGGCAAAGTAAAGCTTGGTTCATGCCAAACACTCAGCAGAAAATAACCTTGGGAGTGGAGATTGATTTATTTTTTTTCCTCCCCTGTGTAGGTAGCTAGAAGTTCTTTTGATGTTTTTTTCTTCCATGCAGTAGTGTGTTAAAGTTAGCTGTTGCCAAAGAAACTGTTAACTGTAGTTAAAAAATGACCGTCTATATCTTGCTTGTCTTGGAGAAGGAGGATTGTTAAAAGTGGTACTTTTCTTTTGGGCTGAAACCTCATTGCGTGCGAGTGTAACGCATGCCACGCAGTGGGTAAGGCCTCCATGCTGCTTAGTATCACCACAATTTATTCCAGATGTTGGAACCTGCAGGTTGAACTATTTGTTGGCTGCTGTTTCCTCTCTGCTTTTTTGACAGAGTACAATGTTATACACAATAAAACTCTGAGAAAAGAAGAGTTCAGGCCAGTTCAGGCGAACTAGATTAGACGTAGCTGTGTAGTTTTACTCCATTTCACTGCTTTGATATTTTTCTGAAATCCATGTATAAATTTGTTGACTGTAACGTCACTTGTAACCCGAATCACATTTTTCACCCTTTAAAAATACAGGATGGAGGATTTGTTCAACTTTTCCTTGTATTTGAATAGTAAAGACATACACATGGGGCTTATGTTATGGTAATTATGTAGGAGGGAGGCAATACTGGGCCCCTGTGGAGTATGGAACTGAATGCCATTGAGCATCAGTAGGTGTTAACTGCTGTTTATGGGTAATAGGAAGTAAATGGCCTGAGCACATTGACCCTGTAGGAGTTTAATTTTCTAACGGGCGCAAAATAGAGCTTGGTTAAGTGCTCAGCCCTGCCTTAAGTATTGGTATGAGAACGTCTCTCTCTCAATATGTGATGAGATGTTTGGTTAGATTTTTTTCTTTTTATTTATGAATGTTAGAATTCCGAGATCACGAACTTTGAGATCTACTGTATTAATAAATCATTGTACAAAAAGATAATTGCATTCACATTATTATTCAATTAATTATTTTCATATGCATACATGCTGATATTTGCTAAAAGTTGAACAGATAGTAATGAGCCTGTTTAAATTGGTGCATCACCACCGAATGTGAAATTTACTCGGACTGTTTTTCAGATTAGAAAGCTGTGCTGGTGGCAGGCTGAGTGAGGAACATGGCGACTCAATGTAAGTTTGTACAGACAGCATCACCCAGATCATTTTATCAAATGTAACGAGATTTTGCTTCTACCTTTTTAGGTTATCATTTATTTAATAAGTAGCATTGATGTATAATATGTACTAACATTAATAAACAAGCTTTACAGTGTTCAGAATATGTTGGCTTAGTTTATTTATGTCATGGGCTAATTTCCAGTTTGCATCACCAATAGCTCCTTGCTTTATTAATTACAATCACGAATATGATTTAATTTTGTAAAATTGCAAAAATGATTAAATGCTTATCGATTGGTTCTCTTTCCTTTTACAGCTGATCTGATGGAGCTCGACATGGCAATGGAGCCAGATCGCAAAGCCGCAGTTAGTAGTTGGCAGCAGCAGTCGTATCTGGACTCGGGTATCCACTCTGGAGCAACTACCACTGCTCCCTCCCTCAGTGGTAAGGGCAATCCAGATGATGAAGATGTGGACAACCAGGTGCTATATGAATGGGAGCAAGGATTCAACCAGAACTTTAGCCAAGACCAAGTGGCAGGTTTGTGTGTTTACTTTATTGGTGATGTTTAACCCTGAGATGTACACATGAGTATAGCAGTTTTTCAATATTTTTTATGTTATTGAAACAAGTTATTTTAGTGATAAAAAAAACATTTTAATCTTATTTTAAGCTTTTTGCAAGTTTTGTTTTGCAAACCTGTGCACATCTATGAATTTTTACCATGTGTATATTTGCACTTCATGGTTGACAGCAAATTAAGCAAATTTCTTATTATACAAAATCTTATTTGTTTATTATAGCTGTATCTTATCGTTCATCTTGCAACTGTGCTTTGTGTAGACATTGATGGCCAGTATGCCATGACCAGGGCCCAGAGAGTGAGGGCAGCCATGTTTCCAGAAACACTCGATGAGGGCATGCAGATTCCTTCCACACAGTTTGATAGTGCAACACCGACTAATGTGCAGCGCCTCGCTGAACCCTCTCAGATGCTCAAGCATGCAGTGGTCAATCTAATCAATTATCAGGATGATGCAGAACTGGCCACACGTGCCATCCCAGAACTCACAAAATTACTAAACGATGAGGATCAGGTACATTGCTCTTTGTAATTCATCACATGTAGTGTCTTTTTCAGAAAAGGGAAATAATGGTTATATTACCAATACATAATGAACATCTACAATGAGATTTTTAATGCTATTGTAAATAATGTAAAATAAAAAATTAACAATAATCATACCTTCTGCTTCTAAATGATACTTGTGCTGATAGCTGATGTCAAACTACTGGTTGATTTCCTGTCCTTGATTTCTAGGTTGTCGTAAATAAGGCAGCAGTCATGGTGCATCAGCTCTCGAAGAAAGAGGCTTCTCGACACGCCATCATGCGCTCTCCTCAAATGGTGTCGGCCATTGTGAGGACCATGCAGAATACCAGTGATGTGGAGACAGCCCGATGTACGGCTGGTACCCTTCACAACCTCTCCCACCACAGAGAGGGACTGCTTGCTATCTTCAAATCAGGGGGCATTCCAGCACTTGTCAAAATGTTGGGGTAAGTCCTATAAAATTACCATGCTTTGAACCTGATATAACTTCTGGTGGTTTAGTAAAAAAAGAAAAAGCTCTTCCTTTTGTTTCATATCTAGCTTTAAATGATGCCAGCTATAGACTGACATAAAAATCAAAGTGATAAAGTAAGGAAATGGTTAATATTGAATAGTTAAATATTGTGTAGGACCCTTATTTATTATGGCTGCAGTTTTTTTTCCATAAGGCTTATTTTTCCCAGAATTTGTGTCCTGGCCTCATTACTAGGGATCTGTTTTCTTCAGCTCTCCAGTGGACTCTGTATTGTTCTATGCCATCACAACTCTCCACAACCTGCTGCTGCACCAGGAAGGAGCCAAAATGGCTGTGCGTCTGGCTGGAGGCTTACAGAAAATGGTGGCATTGTTGAACAAAACCAATGTAAAATTCCTTGCGATCACAACAGACTGCCTTCAGATCTTGGCTTACGGCAATCAAGAAAGCAAAGTAAGGCATGCAATTTTTTTGCATACATATTATTTTGCATACATATTATTTGTTGGGCCCATTCTCCACCTTTTCAAATAGTATTGTACATCCTTTGTTGTGAGATGTTTTCTGCTTTAATGTCTCATGCTGTCTGCTCTGCTAGCTCATCATCCTGGCCAGTGGAGGTCCCCAGGCTCTGGTCAATATCATGAGGACTTACACATATGAAAAGTTGCTGTGGACCACTAGCCGTGTGCTAAAAGTGCTGTCGGTGTGTTCCAGTAACAAACCTGCTATAGTTGAGGCTGGTGAGTCATCAAACATTTCTTTGATTACTTCATGGTCATATGGACTAGATTTCATTTGAATTAAGTCTTAATTTTGTGTAGTTTGACATGTAATGTAAAACATGTGCATGCATTTCAGGTGGTATGCAGGCATTGGGTCTTCACCTTACAGATCCTAGCCAACGTTTGGTTCAGAACTGTCTATGGACTCTCAGGAACCTGTCAGACGCTGCCACCAAACAGGTGAATGCCTTATGTCTTGCTTTTCTTCCACCTCTATTGCACTTTGCTCTATTCTTCCTACATGAGCTCTCTTTTTTTGTCTCCCCACTTTTCCATGGAGAAGACATCCTTAGCTGAAGTAGATGTGATGCAGGTAACAGTCATTCCTGCCTTTGTCTGTGGAGGGTCATGGGGTTGTAGCCAACACCTGACCGACCAAAAAGTTAGGGTAGTAATCATTAAAGGGAAACCTTGATGAAATGACCGCATGAACAAATGCTACATGTGATTGTAATGCCTGCCACACATTTTACTCACTGGTTGGCGTACTGGCAGAATGTTGTGGAGTAATTGTCCTTTATCTTGTGGTGGTTGTTGTGATGGGATTAAAGTTCATTGAGACTTCCTAAAATGCCACACATAACTTCGACTTACTGGTTTTGGTTCATGAAAATTAATTAGTTTTTTTTTTCTAATGGAGAACTTTTTTCTGGATTTCCACCTACAGGAGGGCATGGAGGGCCTATTGGGCACTCTTGTTCAGCTGTTGGGTTCAGATGACATCAATGTGGTAACCTGTGCTGCTGGCATTCTGTCCAACCTTACATGCAACAACTACAAGAATAAAATGATGGTTTGTCAGGTGGGTGGCATTGAGGCACTAGTGCGCACAGTCCTCCGTGCCGGAGACCGGGAGGACATTACCGAGCCTGCTATTTGTGCCCTTCGTCACCTCACCTCCAGACACCAGGATGCTGAAATGGCCCAGAATGCAGTTCGACTACACTATGGCCTGCCAGTGGTGGTTAAACTTCTCCACCCACCTTCACATTGGCCTCTTATAAAGGTATTATGTAATTCATTGTCATTCACATAATTCTTAACCTATTATTTCTGATATCCATGCTAAAAAAGAATACCATCTTTCCATTTAGGCTACAGTTGGTTTGATCCGTAATCTGGCTTTGTGCCCTGCCAACCATGCACCTCTCAGAGAACAAGGTGCCATCCCTCGATTAGTCCAACTGCTTGTCAGAGCCCACCAAGATACTCAGAGACGAACGTCCATGGGAGGTACACAGCAGCAGTTTGTGGTGAGTCCTGTGGCTTGTTGCTTGGCCAGAGTAAAAGAAAGAAGAATGTGTTTGCTCACTGTCTACTTTCTGGCAGGAGGGAGTTCGTATGGAGGAGATTGTAGAGGGCTGCACTGGAGCACTGCACATTCTTGCAAGAGATATTCACAACAGGATCGTCATCAGAGGACTCAACACAATTCCACTCTTTGTCCAGGTTAGTTGAATCTCCCTCATGCAGGTTCAATAGTGTCCCCAGCAAAGATGCTTGATTTAAATCTGAGTATTAGTTCACGTTTTATGTAAATTGTGTACTTTTATAATTTTGAGCTTGTGTCGTTAAGTAGCTGAAAGCTTTTAGATATTTTAGATTTGTGTAAGCGTCTGTTACAGTAATCTTAATTTTTACTCCCACTAGCTGCTGTACTCCCCTATTGAGAACATTCAGCGTGTAGCGGCAGGTGTCCTATGTGAGTTAGCCCAGGATAAGGAGGCAGCCGAGGCTATTGAGGCAGAGGGAGCAACGGCACCACTCACAGAGCTGCTTCACTCCCGAAATGAAGGCGTTGGTGAGGATTTTGCATTTTTTAAATACAGTCCATCCTTGTGAACAAATTTCTGGTTGGGAAATGAAAGAAGGTTTCATTTGTTAAATTGCTTGTGACAAACACAAGGTTCAGACCTCTGCATGTTAGTCACCATATCTGTATGTACTCACAATTGCCGTTGGCCTTGCCTTTTGTTTATATTGTCAAATACCGGTTAATTATACTGTTGGATTGTTGGAATTTAGTTGCATTTTAAACATGGAAAAGTGTACATATAATTAGCAGATAAAAATATTAAACTGGCTAGGCCAAGTTGTGTGCCTATTTGCCTGTACTGAGGGCACCATCTCTTCTCCACAGCCACATATGCTGCTGCAGTATTGTTCCGCATGTCAGAGGATAAACCTCAGGACTATAAGAAGAGACTGTCTGTGGAGCTCACCAGCTCCCTGTTCAGGACTGAGCCCATGACCTGGAACGAGGTAGAGCAGCTAAACCCTGTCCAAATCCACATGCAAGATTATTGATGTCAAAGTCCACACAGCATAATCTCAATTGAAATTGATGTTCGATTATTATTTTTAAATTATTATTATTTTTTTTAAATGAGATGTAACTTTTTTTTCTTCATCTTTTCTAGACTGGGGACCTGGGTCTGGATATTGCAGCACAAGGAGAGCCTCTTGGCTACAGACCAGATGGTGAGTAGATTGCACTTTTATCTCCCCACTAAAACCTTTTTTACTGTAGGGCCAACCAGTCGAGAAGAGCATGAATAAGAAGTTGAAAGGCTTCAAAACACTCAGCACATTGTCTGTACCATAAAGTTGATATTCAACCTATCTTTTACAGTTTAACGTTACAGCTTAAAATTCGAATGAACAATAGGAATGAATTCAGATGAATGTGGCCACAAAGGTTTGCATAATTCGAATACTTTCACTTTATTTTAACTTTATGAAAGACATACACTACCAGTCAAAGGGTTGGATAAATATCATTTGTCTTTCCTGATTTTTCTTCTATGTTGTAAAACAATGCTGAAGTCATCCAAAATATGCCATAATCTTCTTTGAACAGTTAATATTGAGATGTCTGTAAAGCCTTCATAACAGCTTTGATCTGATTAATTGGTGATTTTTAAATTTGGTAGCTCTAAATGAACTTTTTCTCTGCAGAAGATACAAGTTTTTTGCTCTTGCTTTTCTGGGATGGTCTTCATGAGAGCCAGTTTTGCAAATGCACTTGAAAATACTGTTCTTGCGAGGGATTCCAGAACAGCGGAGCTTTTGTGTCTTAAAATAACCAACCTTAATTATATAATTTCACATCTTATTTCAAAGTTTTGAAAATGAATCCAGTATTGTTCAAGAATGTAGAGAATAGTCACACTTGTACCCAAACTTTTGACTGGTGCTGTATAAATGATCATATGATGAATAGACCAAAAGCAAAGTATAGTGTGTCTCTCTTGGGTGTCGTGATAGACTTGGTACTTCTTGCATTTTTTTGGTCCTTGAAGTAGGCCAATTTAAATCTAATTTAAACAAAAATTCTATTTTACTTTAGCAGTACAAAAGCAGTACATATATTAGTCTCTCATCTTATTTAATTTTATAGGAAATTCTAATATATTTTTTTTGTGTTTGTCCAGCGTGCGACCTCAATGTCCCCTTCAAATTTTGTATATATTGGGTGTTAATGTATTGTAGCTTTGCATTGTTACCAGACCTATTCAACAATTGGCAGTATTGTGCACATGCAGTAGATGGTCAGTGGCTTAATTTAGCAATACTGTTTAGTCATTGAATATAGACCATTTGCTGCAATTTGCAGTGTTATTGCTAGGCCTAGGATTATTTAATGTCGGTGCAATAATTTAATGAAAGCGTGGTTTTCCACACAGTCACTGTGCTATAACTGTAGTTTCTAGTTTTGATTGTGAAACACGTATAAAAATAACAAAAAAACATAAGGTTCACAATCCTGTACGGTCAACTCCTCAGTGCAGCAGCTTTAACCATTTGGCCCTGATGTGACAAAGAAGCTAAAAATAGCTTTTTTTTTTTCTTTTTTTTTTTTGTGTAAGGCATAGGTGTTTGCATGCTCTAACCATCTACCTTGAGCGTGGCAGCTTGCACCTCCTGATAATGGACTTGCATGTCTTGGTATATAAGAACTTTGTGAGCTTCCTGTTTTAATATGCTACTTCTAACCTAGCTGTGTGCGCTCCCCCCTTCCCTTCACTCTCCACTTTCCACGCTTGCCCTGTCCACAGACCCCAGCTATCGCTCCTACCACCCTGGAGGATATGGGCAAGATGCCATGGGCATGGACCCCATGATGGAGCATGAAATGGGTGGACACCACCCTGGCACAGACTACCCTGTTGATGGCCTGCCTGACCTTGGGCACACCCAGGACCTGATGGATGGCCTTCCACCAGGCGATAGCAATCAGCTTGCTTGGTTTGATACTGACCTGTAAATAAAGAACTTTTTAGGTGAGGCACTAAGTCACCCAGAAATGGTGCGAATAACTGTTTGGGTTTGGTCCATGTTTAAGCATCATGATGCAAGGCATGTTAGCACAACTAATCTGAATGTGATGTTATGGCACTCCAACACATATGGTTTCTGACTAATGGCAGTTTTTTTTCCTGTCCTGTAGCTGTATTGTCTGATCCAAATGAACCTGCATTGTGATTTGGCCTGAGGAGTTGCTGAGCGGTCTCAAGAGAGTGGGCTAGTTTCTCTGGAAGTGCCTGACACTAATACAAGCTGAGTTTCCTATGGGAACACGAGCAAGTAATTTTTTTTCCTCTGGTCCTCACTGGTGGGAGTTTTAACTGCAGTGGAGTTTTGGTGGGCAGGTTACTCAAAGAAGGCTCAAGAAGTGGATCATAAAATGGAATTTTAAACCTTAGCCTTGCCTGTAATTTTTTTTTTTTTACATTACTTTTTTTTTTTTTTTTTAAGATTCTGTCGTACAATGGTACTTAATTAGCTTGCTTTGACACTTGTCTTTTATTTTGCAGTATTTTTTGTATTCTTTTCAAAACTCTTGCAAAGTGTTAAATTATAGTGGTAATCCTCCATCAGTTAAGATTTTAGTTTACATTTATGGTGTAGAACACTAATTGAATTGTATTCTGATCAAGTGTAACATTGTGTAGCTTTTGTATAAAACCAAGAATTGAAGAAATGGTGCAAAACCCAGCTTTCTTGCTTTAACAAGATCACTGTTTCCGGTGTCGCAAAAGGGTCTACAATCAAGGGGGGGCAGTTCCTTTAATTTTTATTATTTTTTAAGTTCTCTTTTCTGATGGTAGCTGTAGAAGGTTTTGAAATGAACCCCTTATTATTGTAGCCTGCTGTGTTTATTGGAGACATGGTTATGATGTGGCTAAATAAAATAATGGAGAAACTTCATTTAACTTGTATATTTTAATGAGAATGCATGTCTTGTGTACAAGGTTTGAAAAACTGATCTGTTTTTCATAAATGTTTAATCCATTCTTTCATAGCTAGTCAATTTGAGAAACCAGTAAAAATGACTTTCTGAAATGCATAGAATATTGGTATATATTGGTAGGAAACTCTATTACTAAAATATTCGATAGCTACATGTAATGTAGGGCTGTAGCTATCGAATATTTTAGTAATAGAGTATTCTACCAAAAATGTAATCGATTAATCAGATAAAATGCACTTTTGCTTAATTAAACAGCAATGAAAAATATATGAGAAACTATTTTTTATCTACTTTTATTTTTTTAAATGCATACAGCATTTTATCAAAAATAAATATTGTCATTACTTACAATACAAGGAATAGCTTATACCCCTGTCTCACCTATGCGGTTTGACTCGCAGTGAGATGCGGTGTTAGGCACCGTGAGCCGCCGCGACTGCCCGCCGACGTTCCGCGAAGTTCTGCAAGAGCCGCCACAAAAATTAAACATGTTTTTAAGGCGGCTTAAACATATTTAATTTTTCGCGCAGAAAGATGGAAACGTAATCGCAGCGCCAAACTCGCGGTGAATCAAGAAGAACCGTACTTCCGGTTTATTAAGATAAATAATTACACAAAAGCACTAAGTTGTGCAACTAAAAGTTTCCAAATCTACATCTCAGGCATAACATAAGCCTTTACTGACAATTTCTGTCGTTTTCTCTTGCGGCTTTCTTCTTCTCTTGGCCTCGCTGATATTTTTATCGCTCCTTTCCATTTTGCAGCCCGCAACAGAACGCGCGATCAAATCAGTACACAGCTAACGGCGTCTCCTTCCGCTTTGTGGGTGACCTAAGCGCTTCTTCTTCGTTGGTGTTTACTGTCGGCTTGCACCCGGAAGCGCGCTGTGTTAAAAGCGTGCTGTCAACAAATAATTGCGCCAAAACAAAACGCAAGTTTTTAAAATTAAGTAAACGAAGCTTCGAGGCAGAAGATTTTGCCGCGATCATTTTTTGTAATCGAATTACTCGATTTATTCGAGGAATCGTTCCAGCCCTAAATATTATGTATATCTTTTTAAATATAAATGTGAAACCATTATTTAAATTAATTAAATAATATAAGCTCAAATTTTTTATTGCATCTCCCCTTTTCCTGGAGAACTCCTGTCTTTTTTTTTTCTCTCCCTGCTTTAAGGTAAAAAGTGCAGAACTGGGGATAGGAATGGACTGTACTAGAAATTCTCAGGCAATATTTATGTGGGTGTATTTATTTATTAAATTAACATGAATATTGTTTAGGCTTTACATTAAGTCTTCACTAGTGCTCTTTGTTTGATTTGCCATCTTGGCATTCTCTCAAAATCTATTAGTGCTCTTACTGTTGTCTGGATGAGACCTGGGAAATGATGGCATCGCTTTTAGGTGAAGGAGATTCAACCAAATAGCTTTTACAAAAAAGGTTTGTATTAAGTTGAAGGCAAACTTGGGATAAAATAGTTAGCCAAATTTGCCATGTGATCTAGACACATTTTATTCTCATGTATTAAACTCGCTACAGTTAAACTAAACAATTTTACAATATGTTGAGCAAAACCTCTTGAACAGCAACTGAAAGTTGCTTGCACATGATATTTGAAACACTAGCTCAGACCCATTTAAAAGATAGATGTCCATCTGTATTATTGATGTACATTGTGGTATTAAATACTGCATGAAGTTGTCCTATAAGCAAGCTGGTGCTGCTTAGGAATAACTTGTACACAACATTTACTGTTTTTTTTTTTTACATTTTTTTATACTTCAGTCTAGTAAAAATGTAAGCTAAATGGTGTAGCATATAGTTCAGCAATTATTTAATCATGAGACTGTGACGACCTTTTCCACATCCATGATCTCGCATGCACACACTGTTGGCTAGCATAGAGAGGAGTACAGTGGCTAAGCTACTCAAAACATGGCCATTTTCACTCTTGGACAGATTAACCTGTTTGGTGACAGGGTGACTTCCTTTTTGTTGCATCACTTGGAGACCTTTATTCAGTGTTTATTTTAATACCTGCTGCAACATTGGTTAGTGCTGATGGAGTACCAATAATACAGTGCAGCAAAGATTACCATCTCTTCTTAACTAAAGCATTGTTAGGGGTGGCGGGATGGAGGGAGCCAGGAGTGTCCCAAACAATCCACCTGTATCAATCCCTGGGAGAAGCAACCAATTAAGGAAGCCTGCAGCATCCAAGTGTGCCTTGACTGCTGACAAAAAGTGGATAGTCATGCAAGGTCTTTGAGAAACTAGTGCAATAGTCATGAATAATATTTTTTTCCCCTTGTGCTGCCTCACCTTTTACCACAGGCCAGAATTTGAAGCACTTTCACCAGGCTCTGACCTCCTTCTGTACTCCAGCCCATGCTGTCTACTGCCGCAACTTGTGGAAAAAGATAAAATTAGAAAACACGGGACCAGTTTCCATGTTTTACAGGGTTAATCTGTATATTAAGACTTGCAAGCTAAAATACGAACATGAACTCAACCAGCATTGAGCTAGCATTTTAAAATGTGCTTACAGCACATTTTACCTTGCATTTTAAGATTGAGCTTCATTTTCCATTCCACTGAAAGAAAAAAAAAAAATAACAGCCTGTATAAAAGCAACTGGGGTGTGTATATATTTCACTTATAGTAAATTGAATGTAAAATATCACAATGAAAAATGGCCATCTTTAAGTCAGCCTAGAGTTGTGTGTTTGTGTATATATATATATATATATATATATATATATTTATATTTATATTATATTGGAAGTGTACGTGTTTTTTTTTTTTTTTTATATACATATATTTTCGGCTGTATTCCGGAATTCAGTTGCCGTGCTATCTGACTGGACATTTCCAGAACACACTACATTTATTGTATAAACCTTGCTGCTTTTATGAGTCAGAAACTCTAGGTGACTGGTGGGCTTAATAATAATAATCGGTAATTATGTTCATCTTCTCAAGAGACCTCAACAGGATCCTCTGACTCCAACTTCGCTCAGCATCTACTTCCAGTTTAATGTTTGATTTAAACTTCAAACACAGAGCTGACAGACAAGAGCACTTTGCTGTGTGTATGTTACCTGGAACATTATCAGTGTATTATGACAGAATAAAAGACAACTCAACAGCAGCAATCACAGAAAATGTAAATTCTTATTTCAGTATTTTTCTTAGTCACAACGTGACCCTGTGTATCTGTAAAACCACTTATAAGTCGATATAGGAACTTGAACAGTAATTAATGGATAATTAGAGCTTATGACAGTGCTGAGGCTTTGTGGCTTTGATCTCTGATGTCATCACCCGAGCCTGCCTCACGAAGCACCTGTTACTAGGCAACAGTGTTATGGACCTGGGGGAGATACACAGCTTCGACTTCTTTCTGTCCTCAATACCACTCAAAACCCTTCTTTCCTAAAACAGTACACAATTCGCTCGTCTCTAGAATAATCTACTATGTACTCACACTGTTTCTCTGTGTTACTGTGTTTTCCTGCATGGAAATGCAACATCATGATTTATCATGCATAAATAGTAATATAAGCCATTCTGATATGA
Source organism: Clarias macrocephalus (assembly GCA_011419295.1). NCBI lineage: Eukaryota > Metazoa > Chordata > Actinopteri > Siluriformes > Clariidae > Clarias > Clarias macrocephalus. The sequence goes on along the minus strand of JAAGKR010001965.1, from coordinate 48,358 downwards.
TCTGACTATAAAAATAGAAGGTAGAGGACAAATTACTCTTTACTTTGATCAGGGTCATGATGAAACCGGAGTCTACTTCAGGAACACTTGGTGCTTGTTTTTATCAAGTGGGAGGAAACCAGAAAACCCACAGAAGCACAAGGACATAAAATCTCTCTCTCTCTCTCTCTCTCTCTCTCTCTCTCTCACACACACACACACACACACACACGATTTAACCACAACTAAATTATTTGCTGTTAATTATTGTGATGGTAAAAGTAAACATATTGTAGCCTGGTATGCATTTATTAAGAAAAGAAAGTAACAAACATTTATACAAGTATGCTGATATATATATATATATATATATATATATATATATATATATATATATAAATCTTTTATAGTGGAACTGTAAGTGTGAAAGATGCAAGGGTCCTACAGCTAGCCAGTGGAGCAGAGTTAATAATGTTAGCTTTCCCAAACACTGACTGCAAAGCACTGCTCAGGGAGCATCAGAGTACATCGAAAATAAGGCACTTTGCTTGGTATACTCATGGGCCCAATACAAGGAAGGAAAAATAAAGAGCATGAAGCAACAAAATGAGAAGTATATTGCACTGGCAGGCACATTCTCCAAAGCTCAGAATAGGGACTGAAGTCATGTATACACGAGCTAAATTGCTTTTAGAGTAAAAAAAAATGTCTAAATAAATAATAATTACTCATTATTTAGATTGTGCACTTCAGAGCATTCTGACACATGGCACTGATTTAAAGCTGTTATGATCTGCTGTTAGTGTATGACCAGAGACAATATTCAGGCAGAGACAAGAGAATATGGATGCTGGTGCATGTCCTTACAGAAATACAGCATGGTTAAAGCAGAGTACATGTAAAAAATAAACTGCTTAAAATTATATAATTGCTCAGTAAATAAGGTAGTTTCTTGTAATGAATTCACCTGTTCGATCCTTGCTATGTTTCTTATTCTGATTAAGAAATGTCTGACAGTAAAATATGACCAAGCTTCTCCTAAATATTCCTAAGCTCCTACAGGATTTATCCATACTCCAGACCTGTAGAAAAGCTGATGGAAATTGTACTAGGACTACAGAACATGAAATGCACGGACTCCTGAGCATTATGTAGAAATTAACCTGTGCACTTAACCCTCTGTGTCTCACATGCTTATGCTTATCACGGTAAAACAATACAAACGAGTAATTCATATAAGAAGTTTGGATATTCCATTACACACATTTCTTGTTTCTCTGACCATTAACAACCTTAATCATTTTCCATACTGTTTCAAGATGAAATGATTTTGGAGTGCAGTGATCATATGATAACACTTCATACAGCGCATTGAAGCCAGTGCTAGAAGGCTGGAATGACATTTAATTAACTTGTTGGCATTTGTCTCTTGCTCACTCGCGTGTGCATGTGGCATGGACGCAAACCACTTCATTTTCTGATTTCACAACAGAAGGGAGAACACTGGCATCTGTCATAATATAATGGAGTATGTTGTTTTTTTTTTTGAAGGCAAAAAGAACCACTCAAGTGTTTTTCAGAAATATATAAGCCAGCACTTGAAGTATATTGTTCCCAAAGTAAAAAAAATCTTTATGTGTCACAATGTTCTAAGCCAGAACCACAAGGAAATCATGGAGGAATAAATGTAACGCTCCTTTTCTGTTCAGTTCTTTAGGAACACCAAAAATCATCTCATTATTTAAAATTAACCTTCAGGGATTAGTCACAGCATTCTGCTCCCATATTAAGTGGAGGTTTTGTTGCATTGCAGACATGAAATCGGCCTCACTCCCTCCACTTGCTTTGAAATCCTGGTTTAGAACAGGTCCAACACGTACTGGATCTATTTCTCATACTATGAGGCAATTAGTGAGCTCTTTGATGGCTTGATAAAAACAGGCATAAATAGATTTTACAGCACAACAATTAATGAATACTAATTAAAAGGGCTTTGTTGATGCCTGGATTGAGAGGAAGATGAGTGAGTCTGTTTTTTTATCGCTTAATTGAAACCCTTTGTCACTTGTGCATTCGCGTGTGGATAAGTGTTCCGTGTCATTAAGGGTAAGAGAGGAAAATATAAATTGATTTGCATGATTTGCATAAACGTAATGTGTATTTGCATAGGCTGTTACATGTAACATACAAGTGAATACATCATATTTCAAAAGTAGAAGAAGGGAAAAAAATTGCTTTTTTTGTCTAGTACCAAATCAACATTTACAGGTAAAATGTAAAAACATATTTTAAATATTTCAAGCATTTTTTTTTCATTTTGATTATTACATATTCATGATGATTTATGCTCATTAAAACCAAACATCCAGTTTGAGTAAATTACTAATCATACAGTACAAATACTGTGTATCTCTTAGTTTAGTTCAGTACACACATGGATAAGACTACTGACTTCACAGTTGTCCAGAATTTTTGCTGAGTATATTCTGTACTTAAGCATATTTATGGAAAGTCGACTGTAAGAGGAAAATGTGGTAGGAAAAAGCACACAAGCAACAGGGATTCAGCCTTAAGAAGACTGTCAAGCCAAGCCGATTCAAGAACCTAGGAGAGCTTCTCAAGGTGTGGAGTGAGGCTGGAGTCATTCTGCTATTGCAGAAAAAAACTGTTGCATTCCTAGCATCAAGCCACTCCTGAACTAGAGATAACCCAAGTGTCTTACGTGGGTTAGGAAGAAAAAATAAAAATGGACCATTGCTCAGTTTTCCAATGTTCTCTTTTCAGATGAAAGGAAACCTTGCATTTAATTTGGAATTCAAGGTCCCTGAGTCTGGAGGAAGTGAAGAATTCAATTGTGACATTTCCATTTGTATTGTGACATTGTGACGAGTCAGTGATGGTTTTTGGTGCTCTTATCTGCTGGTGTTGGTCCACTACGTTTTATCAAATCCAAAGACATGTATAGTCAACAACCGGAAGATATTAGAGCACTTTATCCTTCCAACTGCTGGGATGGAGATGCCGATTGCCTTTTTAAACAGGACACATCATCCAGCTCACAGTGCCAAACCTAACACTAAATGGTTTGCTGATATGAGAAACACCCAAGCCAACAATACAGATGAGCTGAAGGCTAAAGCAACCTGGCTTTCAAAAATGCCTCAGAAGTGCCACAGGCTGATCACCTATATGCCATGCTTCAGTGATGCAATAATTCCTGCTAAAGGAGCCCCAACCAAGTATTGAGTGGATAAATTAACATGAGAACGTGAGATAACATGAGAAAATGTTATCAACCTTTGGCATTTGTTCCTACAAATATTGGAACATTTTATTATTATTATTATTATTATTATTATTATTATTATTATTATTATTATTATTATTATTATAGCATTAGTATTATTATTATTATAGTAGTAGTAGTAGTAGTAGTAGTAGTAAATTTGTCTGGCCTATAATTCTTTAAGTTTAAGCTTGCTATAATGCATCCCATCATACATAGTGGCCATTGTACAGGACATATCTCTTGTGTTATGATCTGGGGTTCCTTTAGTTGGTCAGGTCTAGTTATGCGGCAATAAGGTCAGGTCTAGGTTATGTGGCAATAAAATTATGTCAGCTGATGATCTAGATATACTGAATGACATACTCCAGGACTTGGGATATTGTGAACATAAGAATATGGGATCGTAAGAAATAATTTTTAAACATGAACTGGCGACAACACTGTGTGCTATAATCAAAGCTAAAAGTAATTGAATAAAATCTTGTGTGACTTTTGTTGGGTGGTGTATTTACTGGTGATTATACTTTAGGTTGGGGAAAAGCACCAGGTTCCTGATGCTCCTCCTTTCCTTCACTATAGTGTCTCTTAGTCTGTTGCTATTTGAAAAGAAAAAAAAAACTCAAAATCTTTATCTCCATCAGAGCTTGGCAGAATATTGCTAGCACTGTGAACACGATAACTAGTCTTTGTTCTTTCAAAGCCCCTTTAAAAAAAAACTGATACTTCCCCTGAAGTTTAAAAAATTGAACATACTTTGATAAGGGAATAAAATGAGTTAATAATCTTATATGCAGAGGGCTCTTTATTATTATTCTCACACTCAATCCAAATTTTTCTCTTTTCAAAGCTTTTTTCTCCTTTATTAGCTTGTCATTTCCTAGATACAAAATTAAACCTTCCTGTGACAGATCCATAATAAGTTCTATCGAAACCTTTTTTATAACAGTGCAAAAGCTTGAAAACTTTTTTATTCAAGACTCTCTCTCATTAATTTGACAGGTATTGAAACGTAAAAAAAAAGATATTAGTTATTCTCTTAATAAGGAGACCTTTGCTACAATCACAGAATCGGTTACCTAAAAGATGATTGACAGTCAGCAAAAAATATTTCACAACACCCACAATTATTAAAGCCTTAAAGAGGCTACACATGTGATGGAATTAAATCATTGTGGCTAAATAAATAGATCAGAATTTTCTGATTTCTACATGCAAGCAACCATAGCTTAAATTTTTTTTCAGCAGAATGATCAACTTTAGTAAGGTATATGTTTGCTTTAATGTTAGCAATTTCAAGGTTGATGTCCTTCCTTCATTCTCCAAACTATGTATATGTTTGAAGAGTGTTGCAATCACTTCAAAGAACGATTAGCTGATGATTGTGAGGTGGGTTGCCAGGTTTCATCCCATCCTAAATACAACTCGAACACAAAAAACAATTAAACAAAATGGTACTAATGAACACTTTTGTTTCATCCTGTCTTACTCTGCTGAAAAATAAAACCAATTTTACCATATTTCTGTATAAACAAAATCCACTTAAATGCTGTAAGCTCACATGCATTGCATGCCGTGAACAGAGCTTTTATATCTCTGCAGGGCACTCCACAAAAAGAATCATTTAATTAAAATTTGAAAAATAATTATTGTATGTACAATTTAGTCCTCATGTTTTTCATCAATCTTAACAATTCTGTCTTAAATGGTAATAATAGAACATATTCTCAAAAAATCATGTGGCAAAAATACTGGTTAGAAAGACTCTATTTTGATTTCACTGCATCTAAATGTTATAAAAGATTTGTGATCTTTCTGAAAATGTGAAAAACCCATTAACTAAAGTAAGCCTAATGAAAAAAAATAAGATGACTACTTTTGATTTGACTTATTCAGTCGCATTTGACAAATGATAAAATGCTAAATTATGTAATCTTTTTTTTCAGTGTTTTATCTTTTTCCCTTACATACCATGCATCATATTTAAGCCTATATATGAAAACAGGTATGAATGTATGAGTTTTTTAGTACAGACATATAAATACTGTGGTTATTCTTAGTTAGTATGTTTGTACTTGCATGGCAGAATATCCAAATTCTTCCAGCTTGCATAATTGTGCATGTTTTTGTTTTAAGCATTGCTGGATGTTTAATATAATGTATTTTTATATAATATGTGGTATAACACTCACTCACCCACTCATCGCCTATACCGCTTTATTCTTTATACAGGGTCGCAGGGGGCCTGGAGCTTGGTTCCCAGGAGACTTAGGGCATGATACACCCTGAACAGTGTGCCAATCCTTCGCAGGGCTCACACGCACTCACGATACGGGCAATATGGGAACACCAATTAGCCTAATCTACATGTCTTTGGAATGTGGGAGGAAACCGGAGCACCCAGAAGGAACCCACCAAGCACGGGGAGAACATGCAAACTCCATGCACACAGACCCGAGGCAGGAATTGAACCCTCAATCTTGGAGGTGCAAGGCAACAGTGCTAACAACTACGCAACTGTGCTGCCTTATGTGGTATAACAGAGTTTTAATATTTTATTATAAAACTTAAATAGTATTTTGACTATGCTTTAGCTGTCAGACTGATGGCCTCACATTTGCCTCTAGAATACTTCGGTATACAGAGGAGTTCATGGTCAAATCTATGACAGCAAGACAAGGTGTTTCTGCTGAAATGCTTTTTAGTTTCCCTGAAATATGGCAATGGAGACTAGGGCCAAACAATTCCACTTTCATCACATCTGTCCATAGGATATTGTTCCAGAAGGCTTGTGCATTGTTCAGATGCAGGGTTTTTTTTTTTTTTTTGTATTTCTCTGAGCATTGCACGGTCTGACCTTGGGGTGAATGTGCTGCGATGTCCATTCCTCGTCAGATCGGCAACTGTCTCTGATACTTTCCACTGAATTCTTTATCAATGTAGAATAATGAACTCAAAATTGTACAGAAATGGTTTTATAACCCTTTCCAAATTGATGTGCATCAATTCAATTCAGTCCAACAATTCAGTGGACTCCTGATCAGAATGTGCTGGGGTTTAAACCACTATTGTGCCCTTGAGCAAGCTTTACTAAGAATGTATGTATAAAGATGTATAATGAAATAAAAATGTAAGTCGCTCTGGATAAGGGTGTGTACCAAATGCTGTAAATGTAATGTAAAATAATATAACAGTCGCTCCCCTAGGAACATTTCTTTTCCTCTTGGCATTGGGTTAACACATACCTACATATGTTTTTACATATGTAGGTATGTAAATACATACATATGTAAATACATAAATGCATGTGTATGTATTTACATACCTACATATGTAAATACATAAATGCTCCAGACCAGCAAACTGCCAAAACCGATGCTGTTATAGAGGTCTGAACACCTACTGATAATCAATTTAGCAAGGTCTGATTAATTGCACTTAACTGCTGTGGACGCCGCAGAAAGGAAATAGTTATTATCTTCATTTTTTAAAAATAAATAATGGCATGGTAAAAAGGTTATATGTTGTTGTTCATTCTAGGTTATATTTGCTTAATACTGAGACCGCTATGATGATTTTTATTATGTTTTTACAAAAAACTGAATTAAAAGTAACTGATATGTACTACACCTGCTATACCCAGTATTGACTATGCTCAGTATGCACTATGCCCCATGATTTTGCGCTGTGACAGGAAATGCCCACCCATGGTCTAAACTTTGGGCATTAAAAGAAATCAGTTCAGAAACTGTTGAAAATTACAAACCTCTCTCCTCTACTACCAGGATGTTTGATAGCAAATTTAGTCCAAATGATATTATCACCTTCAAATAGGGGCCAATTCACACCTGAGCCAGCATTTAGTGGTAACATTGTTCCACAAAGAGCTCAGCAACTTAGTGGGAGAATTTGAGTGGGTGTGCTGTTTCTGAGTACTGATAAGCAGCTGGGACGAACACTAATGCAGATATGTGGAGATAGCATTGTTTTCCTCCTAACACAATGCAGAATAGATCAGGATGATGGGATGGAGAAGAGATAAGACTGGAAATACTTAGAAGAATAGTGTTGCATTAGCTCTACTTTTAAACTTGAACAAGCAACAGCATTGAGATAGATGCCTGCTAAAATCCAACCTGTACAAGGATGGAATAATCATGGAATAGCATTCCTCTATGCTAATTAGCTAATTCAGCAATGCACTGAATATGTGTTAGTCCTTCTTACTCAGGATTTTATTAAATGTATATATTTTAATTTTTCTATTTTCATATAATTTAACACCTATTGTATATTTAAAATTTAACCTTATTTTTTAAAGGTAATAAAAAAAAAATAAAAAAAAAACACTTCTGGCCTACAGAAGCTTTCTTTGGTGTTGTGCCTCTTCTACAGAACAATTACACTCCCTCTATGAAAAACAAGTAATCCAAAGAAAATTAAAATAAAGCCTTATGCACATATTTTATATATAAGTCTAACATATTTGAAAAATAAGTAACTAACATAAAACCTTAACATGCAAATCAAGGAAACAAAACCTCACATAAACCCCATTAACAACTTGATTCCTACTGTACCATCTTAGTCCTCATTCTGTGCCAAAAGACTATTGCTCAACTATGTAGAATACCTTTTCAAAACAAGCTCCTGTCTAGTGCTGGTGAAACAGCGTGCAAATCTGTGGTTGTGAACCTCACCTGCTGGCCCATGGTACCATACCTGGGTCAATACTCTTTCATGCAGCAGCCAGAGTGAGAGAGGAGGACCATTGCTGCTGTCATGCTGTGATGGGGTGCATGCTGTAGGGGTGGCCAGAACCGAGCTAATGAGCACAGCTCTCAATCCCAGGAGTGCGAGCACATCCTGTGTGTGTGTGTGTGTGTGTGTGTGTGTGTGTGTGTGTGTGTGTGTGTGTGAGAGAGAGAGAGAGAGAGAGAGAGAGAGAGAGAGTCTGCTAGAACCGCTGTCCTCCTCCTACCTCTGCATAATTCATGGACTCAATACAGACAGCCACTCGCCCCCTGTCCTGGGAGCACTGTATGTGTGTGCATGTGCTATAAGTGTATATGTCTCTCTCGCCTTCGATCACTTTCACTCGTTCCCCAAACAGTGACTGTATCTCCCCCTTTCTTATTAGCACTTTTCACTTATTTGCAAAAAGGGTTTATTGATTATTTACAGATCCTCATTAACTGAGATGTCAGCAGTACATTCAGAAAGCACGCTACCCAGAAGCACAAGGTATTAAATATATAAACTCTATTTCTTATAATGTTCAGTCTAAGCACATTCTTAGAAACAAGACACAGAAAAAAAAGTCTTCGACACCGAACCAACTAGAGAAAATTGTCTAAAATCTCTTAGCATGTCCAGTGTCAAAGTAAAAGGTACCTCATGTGCATGTCTCAAAATATAAAGGCTGATTGCTTTGCTGTAACCCTGGAGAGCATTAATATGACATGGGTTCTTGTATGAATGTTGCATTTACACAAAAGTGATGAGTACACCAAGATTTCTCACACACTGGAATGCATTTTCTCTAAAATGAAAACAAGTATGAATTTTAGCAGATTTAAACCTACATGACCACACATTATTAGAAAAGTAGCAAAGCTACCAGGATGCTTCAATGTCATGGTGAACAGCTACACCATTAAAAATGAAAATCGGAGCAAATTACTGCACAGACAGAGCAATAATAATGCTATCAGAGATTCTTTTTAATGTAATTTCTTTTACTCAGTATTTGCAGCATGCCAATGATTTGTAAAGGGCAAATGTTTCTAAATTATATAACTAATATAGTAACAAGATCGCCATTGTGGACTCATGAATCATTAACTCTGAGAAGTAATAATGTTGTGGGCAGGGAGTAAAAAGTAATAAGCCACAAAGAGCTGTGAACCAGAAAGGGTTCTTTTTGGAGGTTCTTTTCTCTTCTTGAGAATAATTCAGGTATTTACTCAGAACCCTAAAATAAAGTGATTTTCCCTTTAGAAGGGACCAAAAACACTTAGGATGCGAAGAATGTGGATGAATAAAGTAATTAAAAAGTGATTCCAAGATTGGAGTGCCATTTGCTATACTAATATAACACTTACAATTAAGAATGCAAAGGTAAAATACTTAAAATTACATGTTTACCTCAGTGAAAGTGTCCTTTGTGTGTAACCAGTGTGTATATTTCAGATACATAACTTAAAATACTAATACAAGACACCTATCTACAGCAGATTAAACATGTTTGGCCAGACCAAGCCTACTATACCTGATCTTCTCTGGAATATGGCCACTGAAATATCACTGAAAAATCATTATTTCTCAAAAAGTTGCTTCATCTCAATTTCCTACGGATAATGGGGAAAGGAAAAGTTTGTTCCCTCATTTTTTTTTACATTTTATATTGACAGTGCAAATTAAAAATTAATAGTTAAAAATACAAATATTTTATACATTATACACTTTATGGAATGGATTTCATGGCATGGGTTCTGGTCCCTGTTGACATGATAGCATCACACATCACATTTTTTTTAGATGCTCCTTCATGCCACAAAGTTCCCACACCCCAAATCTATTTGGGTTCAGGACCAGTGACTGGGAAAGTATTAAACCCATTGTCATGTTCATGAAGCCAGTTAGAGAAAGATTTTTTGGTGCATTAAGTAGCCATTAGAAGGTGGTGAATTGTGACCATAAAGGAATCCAAGTGATGGCATTCAAGAGATGATTGATTGGTATTATCAAGCCCTAAGTGTGCCAAAAAAACATTCCCCACATCATTATAAGACCTCTACCAACCTGGTCTGTGGAAACAAGGCAGGTTGTGTCCATGGATTCTTTCTGGTGTGCTTCAGCAGAAATTGATTCATTAGATCAGGCAACGTTTTTCTTGCTTCAGTTGTCTAGTTTTGGTGAGCCTGTGCCCACTGCAGCCTCAGCTTATTGTTCTGCTGTTGCAGCCCGTTTGCTATGCATATTTGTGGGTTTTTGCTCATCACAATTGTATAGAGTAGTGATCTGAATTATGGTAGCCTTTCTGTCAGCTCGAACCTGTCTGCCTATTCTCCATTGACCTCTCTCATCAACAAGACATCCACATCAGCAGAAATGCCACTCACTGGACGTTTTTTCTTTATTGCACCATTTTATGGAAACTCTAGAGACTGCTCTGCCTGAAAATCCCAGGAGGTCAGCAGTTATGGAAAAAAACTTAAACAAGCCTGTCTGGTACCAACAATCATGCGCGAGTCAAAATCACTAAGGTTACATTTTCCCCATTCTAATGTCCCATATGTGGCTGATTTTATGCATTGGAGAAACATTGACTCAAAGACCAAAAAAATTATTTTTTACATTTATAATATAGATGCATGGTCGATCAGCCAGTGAACAGAATTGTCTGTTTTTCAGCTGAGTGAGCAGCCTTGAATAATCGATTCTGAATAATCTGATTCTGAATCGGCACCTAGGTATCATGTTAATATCATATCTGGTAATAACTGGTGATTCCCATTCCTAATTAAGACCATTAACAGTAAATGCACCTAGGCTTTGGGCTTTCCTTGTGCCACTGGGGCAGCTCTGGCCCCTTTGGGAATAGCTCCACAGGGCCTCTGTGATACGCTGTGGTGTTTGGCACCCGGACGTTAGCAGCGGTTCTTTAGCAGCTTTAGGTGAGGTCTCTGTGGATTGGACATGTTTTATCCTGTGAATCTCATGGGTTCTTGAATGGATTGGGATCCTGAGATTTTGGAGGCCGGGTAACCTGGCTTGGGCTTTTTGCCTGCTAGGCCTTGTGTGTTTTGTGCATTCTATTGTGCTCACCATTGACTTTTCCTGCTGCTCTATTGGGTTTTCTATGGGATTGGGCATAGGGAGCTGACCTCTGGTCCCCGCCTGCATAGCAGAGCCTTAGGTGCCCATGATTCTGTCACCAGTTTACAGTTTTGATTACAGCTGGTAGCCTTTCTGTAAATAAGAATTTCATCGACAGCTCTCATTGGACTGACCAGCACAGAGTACAATGGGAAAGTAAAAGGAACACAGTGAAGATCTGAGAAAGAGGGCAGTAGTTTTAAACAAGTAAGGATGTGGGATGAGTTGGACCAGAGAGTGTTGGAAAAGTCGCCCACAAGAACTGTACTTAACATCTCTGGGAACACCTTCAAGTCTGTTAGAAATCATTCCAGGTGACTACCTCATGATGCTGTTTCAGAGAATACCAAAGCTGTCAAAGCTGTCAATAAAGCAAAAGGTGGCTTCTCTGAAGAATTGAACATATAAAAAATATTCTAGGTTATTTAACACATTTTGTTGCCTACATAATTCCATATCTTAAGTACTAATATACATTGTTGAAAGCAGTAAAAAAAAAAAAAAAGAAAAAAAAAAAACATTGAATAAGAAGTTATGTCCAAACGTTTACTTATTCTATGAAGGCCTATCACTGAATCAGTAAGACAGGTGAGATGTTTATGCAAGTGTTAATTGGGTGCACATGATCTTACACACGTTTTGGTGTAAGATCCTCACAAAATAATATATGGTCATATCCTTTTAGCTAGGGCAACTAGGGCAAGGACAGCCTATTAATTATTAGGAGTACATAGTCTCTAAATCATGAACAGATCCCTTTTATATTAGTCATAGCAAACCAGGACTGTTGCCTTAAGTGGAATGAAAAGTCCTCAATCTATGACATTAAAAAAAAATCCTCAACCACACTCCCATTGGAAGTGTACAGGCAAGTTCATACTCCGATACTAATGTAGACCAGGTTATCTGAATGCTTAAGTAACCACTATGTACACATGATCAATAACGTGCCAGTCAATTTCCAGATTTGTTAAAAATGTGCATTATCCAACACGCACATACCCGACCTTGATCCACATGCCTAAAGACAGACAGATAGACCCCATTATTACTAGTTCTTAAATCCCGATCAATATTCCCTTAGCCACTGTGTAAAATACAGAGCTTGACAGATAGACAGTGATATTCTTTTCCTTCTCGGCTACTAGATCTTGACAGCACTAACACACTCCCTGAAGCCCTAACTAGACCTAACCTCTTAATTACGCACATGGTAACTTTGACAGCCATGCTGTAACTACAGCTAAGTGATAAGTCATAAAAATAGTATCATGACTTAAAAAGAGCAATGTTCTTACAGTACTTTAAATTCTGACAGCTAATTCTGCTTGGGTTGTTTCTTATAGTATATAGCTTATAAAGGTAAATATATAGTTATATAATATATATAATGTTAATATTATGTAATATATAGTTGTTTATTATATGTTTTACTTAGATATAGTGTTTGAAATTAAATAAAGAATAGTAAAATCAAGCTGTCATTATTTGGCTGATTAAACATCTGTAAGTATTACTAAGTTAACAATAATTATGGTGTATAATTATTGAAGCAGCTCATTCATGTTAACATTTAAGTTAAACACAGTTAGTTAAATGAATTATAACGTGAAGTTTAACCAGTTGAGTAGATATCCATGTTTTTTCCTTTTAGGGACAATTATCATGGTGATTACCACACACACACACACACACACACACACACACACACACACACACACACACACACACACACACACACACACACACACACTCTCTCTCTCTCTCTCTCTCTCTCTCTCTCTCTCTTACTTGAAAGGCTGAGTATCCATGATGCATGTCTTCAGCAGGGATGTTCAAGATGTATTACACTATTAGCATTTACACTGTTGGCAACATTTCAGTGAACATGAGGAGAAGGCAGAAAAAGACATGATGAAAGACAGATGAGGCTTTACCACATGGCTAGCTACTAAGTAATAAAGGAGCAACAGTCTTAACTGTTTTTCCCTAGTTAAGGTAAGACTAATTAAGGTCATGCTTACTATATGATATCCTGAAATATAACAAAAACATAAAATAATTAATAAATAAGCTTTCACTTCCTCTTCTCATTGAGAATTGTATACCAACATTATTACAAAATGTGCTATCATTATCGTTTTTCCCATAATGCTCCATGATAAGAAAGACTTACATCTTTAGCTTGAATAAAGTGTATAACAGTCAATTATGTTATCATGTTGTTTTGATTTTCTTTAGTTTCATAAAGCATGGTTTGATTGCTCTTTCAAAATAGTGGGTATAGTTGCAAAAGCAACAAGATCAAAATTATAATTTTTTTTTCATAAATGGCATCATCTCTTAGTTATCTACCAAGCTTCCAAGATGAGAGAACGCGAGAGGGCATTGGGTGGTTTATAATTACTTTAATAAGTAGTTTAATTAGAAGCAGTTTGTAATTTTACAACAGTCCTTCCATCCTCCCCATCTGAGTCCACCACCTCTGTTTAAACTATTTAACATCACTTTGGCTGGAGTGGAGCTAATTTAAAGGTCAGAAATGACTTTTTTAACCAGAGACCCGAGAAAATAGAGAGAGCCAAACCACTGCAATGGTTAGTGGTAGTGGTAAAAGCGCGCGCCCCATCATCCGGAGATCGTGAGTTCGATCCCCGGGTGATGCTGTAACCTCTCGCAGCCGGAGGTGTAGAGAGAGCTGATTGGCCGAGCTCTCTCAGAGGGGAGGAATGAGAGGTACTTAGTGCTCCCACATTAATCACGGCTCTACAGCCAATCAGGGGCGTCTGCGAGCTCACGCAAGCGGAAGGAGCGGATAGCGCTGTCCTCAGAGTGTGTTACGCCGCCCCCAACGGTGCGTGAGTGAGCAGTTCGAAAAGATATGGTCGGCTGGCGTCACGTGGTTTGGAGGAAACACGTGATAGTCTTCGCCCTCCCGGCTGAGTGGTAGTAGTAGCCTTAATGTGGGAGCCCCCTAGTGACGGGGAGGAATTGGGCACGACTAAATTAAGGAGAAAATCGGGGAATATACACTGTATATATGCTTCAAATTCTATTCTTATTAAAGGTCTAGACATTTTAAAAGCAGACAATGCCCAAATCAAACAGCGCAAAGTGAGCATACTAGGGAAAAATGTGTAAGGTATGTGTGAGCCTGAAAAGGGTCTACTCTGACTGAACCACATGAATCCACAGATACTGTCGAATCACATTCAGTGCCTGAACACAGATGAGATCATCATAGCCATAACTCAACCTGCTCCCTTGGCATAACGACAGTCACATTTTCATTTCTCCCTCAAGCTTTTTTCAATTATATATCTACAGACAGCTGTTGTTTAATATGTGATAGATCATGTGTGCATGTTTACAATCAATCAATACCATTAACACTGATTTTAAACAGTGTGTGTGTGTGTGTGTGTGTGTGTGTGTGTGTGTGTGTGTGTGTGTGTGCGCGCGCGTTTGTGCGTGCACGCATGTGTGTGCATGTGTAAGAGAGTGGAAGGGGGGAGAAAGGAAAGAACACACATAGCCTTGAGTTATTGATCGTCTGTTCTTCCTTCAGGGCAAAGCCCAATCTTTTGCACTTCCCCACCAACATGCAGCACAAACAGCACAGTTCCTGCTACAAAACTTATACAATATTGAAGAGAATTTTCTGCTTGCTGGATACTCATTCAAAACATGGCTGACAGTCTGTCTTTACCTCACACTAGAGTGATTTAAAGAGTGAGTTTTTATTCCATCCTTCATAGGTGATAATATTTTAGACAGTAATCTTTCAATGCTTAACCATCAATTACTAAGGTGTTATTAAATGTGTTCAGTTATTTAATGAAAAGTATTGTAGTTAAATGTTTATAGCTCATAGTGACACTTCATGTTACCAATTTGAATAGGGAGAAAAACACTGAACAGATGTGGTGATCTTATGGTGTATTAATATTGAATACACCATAAGTTCATCACATAACTTAAATTTAAATAAAAAAATTCAATTGTCTTTATGATTATGTTTCACTCTTTCAATTTTTTTTGTAAAACAAACCATGTCATTAGTTTTCAGAAGGTAAATTAAATTATAAGTCCTCCTTCTGTCCTAATCTCTAGCTCTTTAACTAGTCACTTGTCTGATTAGCTGGCTTCAGCTAAATAATTGCATAAATGCTGCAACAAAGGATCAGCTACACAGCTCACACTGATTTTGAAAACTGAACACTTGTTTTGATCCACTGAAGTACTTTTCATCTGTACCGATCAGTACTTATCTACTGACGTACTACTGAGTCTGAATCTGGACTCTGGTCTGCCACTTGGTGACTGGTTACTTTCAGACTGTTTAATTTCTATTGTTTCTCTATAGTTGTGTGCTACCAATATACAGTATACTGTGGAAGTAACTGGACTGTAACCATTTGTGACCTTACATCTAATCCACTAGATTTGAAATAAAACAATACCTATCAAGTTATGTGAACTGACAACATTACCACATTGCCTTTGGCTTAACATGAAGTCCAAGTAAGTGCCAATGGCATTGCCAGGAAAGCAGGCCACAACAGGGCATAAACTCTGAATAAATCAGCGATATGTAGTGTCAAAATGTTGGATTGATGAAGGTGTGCAGACTGCATGGCACATCAGCTATTGCATGGGCAAGCATGATGGTCTTCCCAACTTCCTCAGTTATATTCATTGAAGATAACTGTCAGCAATGTTTAAGGGTTTAAATATTTCTTAAATAAGTCAAAGTACTGCTCGCTTTTGACCCAATGGCTCAAAATGTGGTCAATGGTGCCTAATCTTGTACCATAACAGTGAATAAATTAAGCCAAAATTGAATGCAAAAGCTATAACAGAATGGCTGCTTTTAAAGGAATATTCTTTTTTTCTTACATATTAAAATGTTGTCTTCTCACAACAACAACAAAAAAGTTATATCTAAAACAATAACGATCATCCGAGCTCTGTGAACACATTAATTACAACAAACTCTTTTTGCCTTGCAAGGCCTGGCTTGCATTCCAGGAAAAGTACAAACATGTCAAATTTGTTGTCTCAAATTGGAAGTCCAGTTTGCAGTAGGTATCAGATTTGTGTGGGGATCTTTCTAATTTGCCCACAGTCTCAGGAACCAACTAACAGGAATGGGAATCTTCAGTTACCTGGCATGTGCAATAAGAGCTGTGACCATTTGTTTTTCTTATTATAATTTTCACAACGCTTTACTGATTACATCAATGACTGGCTAACTAAACTACCATTTAATATTTCTAACATTTAAATTTACTTAATGTTCATTTTGTTTTGAGGACAGGTTTTCTATTTCTTTATTGCAGCATAATGCACAATTCCCATTCACCAGACAGTTGAGGACTCAGAGCAGCAGTCACTGCTGTCTGAAATGAGTATGCAAGTCTAAGCAGGTACACATTTGCCTTTAGCAGTGTCTTTGTGTACAATCAACAAATGTAATTTAGCATAAAACCAGTTCCTCAATAGTTGGCAAGACTCTGAATTTCAGAGCATCCAACCAGAGCATAACACAAATACTTTAATGTTTTGGATATGGAGAATATCAGGCCAAATCTGCATGCAAATATCAGTGAGCATGATGCAACACTTGGGCAGATGTTTCCCTGGCCTGCAAAATCACTGGACCCCAATCCCACAGAAAACTTGTTGGATTATTTGGAACAGCAGGTAAAACTCCAAAATAAGCTCCACACGCTCTAGCTGAATTGTGCACACAGTCAGTGGGAGTGTGGGCTAAACCTGACAGGAACTCTCGTAAGACACTGTTGCCTTCCTTACTTGACAGGACTGCTGCTGTTATTAAGGCGTTGAGAGGTGAAACCATGTATTAGGAAATAAATTGCACATGCGACTAATTTCTGTTGTCCAGGAGTCCTGTATTCTAAGTGTAAAATACATTAACTTTGTATTAAGAGTTCTTTCTGTTCAAACATACATTTAAATTGAACTGTAAAATATGACATAAAACATGACTATGAGTCATAGTTACAACTGAAATGCATTATTAAAGTAGTATTCATGATACTGAGCAAGTAAAATTTTATGGAGGAATGTACATGGTATCAATTTCAAATTAAAACAAGTGGCACATGACAAATGATGTGTTAAAAAGAGAGACTGACACAGACATTATTCCTAAAACAGGCATAATTGCAGCACTGCGGCACTGATCCTCAGAGACTGACACATTTATAGTTATAAGATAAACCCGCCCATCAGGGGATTGGTTGAGGGATAGTGAATGGGACCTCTTAAAGCAGCACTAGTCAATGCCCACCCAGACAGAGAGAGAGAGAGAGAGAGAGAGAGAGAGCGTCATGAGGCCATGGGGATTTTCTTTGCAGCACTCCTATTTCCCTCAAAGACTGTGGAGAGAGCTTGGGGATCTTGGTTTCCTTTTCTGTGCTGATCCGTTGCTGCCCCCTTCCATAGAAACCTAATCCCATGAGGCCACGGGGCAAGCGCCGGCCGCGCCTAATCCTGCCCCCTTTTTGTGATGCCGCTGGCCACTCCAGAATGGGAGGAATGCTTAAGGCCCAAACAATGGCCCCCAAAGAGCGCCGCCTCTCTGCCCTGGATGAGGGGCGGAGAGGAGCCAGAGCCCCAGGCTGAATGGCCTTTGGTGTGTGTGCACAGTCTTACTCACCCAGTATTGTTCACATGCCAGCACAGAGTCACTGCAGAACAAGAGTTAACACCTGCTTAGCCAGGCTCATAAAACCACTATGTTTACTTAGCATAGCTAGTGGATGCACCAGGGAAATAGGGCAGAGGAGCCTAATGGGAATGGGTGGCTGAAAAGCAGGCAGGAATCAGAGAGATTAGGGTGTGTTAATGCCACTATGTGTGCTGAAAGGCTGATTGCAAGAGAAAGAGTTCTGCTGAGGCCTATGGGGACATGTAGCACTGCCGCCCTCTTATGACCTCTAAGTGTGCTTGGTGACAGACAATGAGTACTCTTCACAGTGTTTTGCCCTTGCACACGTGCATGCAAACAGTGATATAAATTACGACTGATATACATTAAAACACAAACATATCAATAAATAAATAAATAAATAAATAAATAAATAATTAATTAATCCTAAGGGTGAAAAAATAGCCCAGTTTAGAAAACAGTCAGGTTAAATCTTTATCTTCTTATTAAAAGTGCATTTATTCTGTAGATTATGAGGAGCTTCATTAGTAATCTATATTCCAATGAGAAAAAGTTCAGTCACATATTATGATTCTTTTGTGTGGCTTCCTGTGTGGTAGGAGAGAAGTATTTGTTTGTTTGGTTTAGAATTATAATGAAATCTTGAATTTCCACCCAGGTATTATGTTAGTATTCTACCTAATGGTGGTCCTTAGTGTTTCTTATTCCTAGTGAAATGTAATATGTGGACAGAAAAAAAGATAACCACAACATTTTAAGTGTTAATTAATGACAATCATAACCAATTTAAGGGTAGCAAAAATGTCATTGGCAAAAACTATTCTACTATATATAAAATATTGCTCACATTGCTGCAGGGGTCTGTGCTGTTGCTAATGTAAGGGTAGCCTGCTGGCCACTTTCAGTTTAAGCTGTTTCTGCTTGTGAGTCAGGTTGCCATTTTTAGCTTTGCGTCACTATGGAGATGTAAACTGTTTCATGATTTTCTTAGCTTTCTTTACACAGAAATCACATCAGCTAATCTCTACTTTCGTACCCACATTTATATTTTAGATAGTGATTCAAATTTAACTTGAATAAATCCAGTTATGAAGTATGTGGTCAGTTAAGAACTGGTCTTGAGTCAGACACTTGATTATTATAAACTGTCAATTTAATTGGCTCATATTTTGGGTTTATGATAACACTTAAATAATGTCCTAAACTAGGTCATCTAGTCATCACTAGGTCATCATATTCACGCATTTTAAATGTTGGGACAGTTTATTTTACACTTCAGATATCATATCACCAGATAGAGTTACTAACTTGTAATATTTGTTTTGAGTGCTTTGTAACGTGCAAAAAAACCAAAATATATTTTAAAAAATCTAAAGATGAATTCAAGGATGAAAACAAAAACTTTTTTTCACTCACTAAAAATCTAAACTCAGCCTCTTAATCTAAAAAGACCCATAACGTGTGAGGCCAAGTAAACTTTAATATTTTACTCTCAGATACAAAAACATCAACCCTCTCTCTCTCTCAATTCAATTCTCAACTCAGTTCAATTTGCTCAGAGTCAAACTGTTTTGCCCTAATTTTTTTATGGTCAATTCATACCCAGATGCAAATTATAAAATTATATATGAATGCATGGTGTATATGTGTAAGAAGAACTTTCTCACCTTGGTGCACCTCAGTCTCTGAGGAAAATATCTAGTAATTCACATAATCACAATATGTGATTATGTGATTGGTAATAATTACACTAATACAGTCAGGGCAAGAGATATATAGTAAATATACAGTGCTTGGAAAGTAATGGACAGTATTAAATCATCATGTGTTAAACATTAAACATAAAACATTTTAGACATAATAATGACAGAGAATAAAAAACCAGAATGCAGATTGGCAGATTTATCTCTTTATACATCTTAATTAGATGGAGCCAATGGTTAAACCGAATTCCTTTTTATATACTGAACCCGTTTCTTTGAAGACTGGATAGGTGGAGTTAATATTAAATGTGAAGTATGTTATTGTAAATTGTCTGTAACTATGAGTAGTTATTTTTACTTTTTTGCCAAGGACAGTGAAGCCCATTACTTTTTTACTTTTAATTTGAGAGGACCATAAATAATTAGACACATTTAGGCATAAATTTTAGAATTTCTACATTTTCCCTGTTAATACTAAAGGAGACTTTGAACTATGTTTCAAATACATGGCACTGCACTCCTCTCCTTTGACACTATCAAACAGACAAAATATAATTCATAAATTTCATAAAATATTTTTTGGCACATTTTAATAAAGCCTGAGCTTGAGGTTCTGGCTTAAGCATTGTCTCTTTAAAATGCAATCTGTTTGCCCCCTACCTCTTTTTGAGACATTCTGTTCATCTGTTCCTAGGGCGCCATCCACTCTTGAAAACACACACACACACACACACACACACACACACACACACACACACACACACACACACACACACACACACACACACACACACACACACACACACACACACACACACACACACACACACACACACACACAATCATTCTGCATAATCCTCTGTTTTCACACAAAGGAGCAGACAGAGGAACTGTCAAAGGGAGTCCAGAGCCCTCTTTTACTGGAAGTGGCTGTGACTTACAGGCAGAGAAGTAAGCCCTGACTGTTACACACTCACACAACCTCACCATCTAAGCGACATATGAGGATGTCTGGTGGTGTCATGATTAATGTGGGTCTGACTGCATGTATATGAAAGCTGATAGCTGGTTATTATACCCCTACTGAAAAAAAACAAAAAAACTGTCTGGCCGCAGAAGTGTTCAGAAAAGTGGTGTATGATTCCAGCCATGCAAACACACACTGAGGGTAAACAGAGCATCCATGAAGCATGGCCCTGAGTGGGTGACGATGTCTTCTCCACACAGGGCTTTAGTGCTGCTGCCCTGTGGGCTTGTTCCTTCATGCCATCTGTGAAATTTCTAGAGAGCAGCGCAACACTATTCAGACACCAGAGTGCCTCATTTCTATCTCTTCTGAAAAGAAATCTTCTTTGCTGCTTCACCTCACTTTCTTTAGCGATGTCTTAAACACAAGGCCACTGTAAAACAATATGCAGCTATAAAAATAATATGTAATATGGGTAATAATTATGAATAATGAATGGCTTAGAGATGCCGATCGTTTATTTAAAAAGGCTGCTCTAAGATGTGGTTAAAGCAGTTAAATGGAATACTCTTTAAAATGTGATGACACAGTCATAAATAAAAAAATATATCATAACCATATAAATAAGGTTATTCTCTTTTGTTTCAGGAAGTCTAAAGTTTAGTGGGACACTACACTGAAAGTGCTGTACGTGTAATCTGTGATGAAGAACAGAGTTAACTAAGGAATAATTTGATCAGCTGACAAAATGTATAATTAAATCATACATTACACATTAGATTATATATTGACAATGTTGCCTTACACAACTAATAATGTTAAATCCTACCAAATTAAATCCTAATGTTAAACAGAGGAGGTATTTTTTTGTGTTTGAACTTCAATTAAGGACAGATCCATGATTAGTGCATTACATTTATGGAAGTGGCTCATTTTCACCTGCAGCTTATAACCATTTTGCATAGGTCGTAAATAAAGGCAGTGGGACAAAAAAAAAGTCCTAAAATACTAATATAAAATACTAATACTAATACTAAGCTTTGCAATGTGTGGGATAAATTCCATGAGAGACACAATATGTCATGAGAAACAAGAGTAACTATTAATTTAGACAAATCTAATGTGGCTGTCTCATAAAAATATGCTTTCTTTGTTACGTGGTATGGACTAAAAAGGGCTTCTGAGGGAGTCAAGGAAATAGGAGTTAGGGAGAGTGCTTATGACACACACTGGAAGACCTTCCCGTTTGGAGACAGCCCTTCCTTCTCTCATGTAAGAGCATTATGCAGCCACCATTACTTTAACCCTCTGACTCATAAATATGACCTTGTAGAACATTTTTCTTATTCCAGCAGAATCTTCTATCTATGACATGCACCCTGCACAGTCAAGTTTAAAACCAGCTGAGCAGACTGTTGATGGTCATGTGTCCTGCCAGCGGGTTGTCATGGCCCAGTGGCCCAGCTTTATTCCGTTGTTTCTGGCAACACTAGCACATGACATAAAAGCCTGCAGCATGCCAATGGCTCTCTCCCTTGCTTCTTGTGACACTCGAGGCATTATGGAAGGCACTGGAAATTAAGCATGGCCTTTCCCACCCTAAACAAAGCCTTAACATGGATGTTCTCAAATATGAAATTATTAGATGCTCTTCTTGCTGGACCTCATTACGTATAACTACACAGAACTTTCCAGTGCGACTGGAAATCTGTTTTTTAAATATTTAGACAATGCTGAGACAATAAGGGTTAATACATAATAAATATTGTTTTCTCTTTCAGAAAACACAAATCAACTGTATTACAACAGGCATTGAAGACCCAACCTGTGAGAAGCACACTGGCATTGAGGTCAGAATGTCATAGACACATAGAGGAATTTTATGGCAGGACCATAATCCCAAACATACAGTAAATGGCCTCCAATTGACAAACCATTAATCATCTGATCACTATTAGTACTGTCCTTTATCTTCTTATCTAATTTATCTCAGATGCTTTTACTCCTTAACCCAGTGAAAGTTGCCAGATTAATGTAAAAACACATTCAGATGAAGACTGACCATTTGAATGAAAAGGCTGTTGATATCAGTGAGTCACATGTTGATGAGCAGGAGCTCTTTTGCTGTTTTGGTATCCCCATCACTCTCAGTCTTTAGGAAAGGACACACAGACATATTACCTGTATATTATTCTTTGATAGAGTACATAATGTTAACACGCCTCAGGTTAGAATGTATATACACTGTAATCACTTTCAGTGAGCATGGTAAAACACAACTAGAAGGAACAGATAAGCCGGAAAAGTAAGTACTCTTTTATTTTTTTAACGTTCGCATGCACATACACTTACACACGTATGTGCAGTCAGTGTCCCAAGGTGGCCGTCCCTCTTTTAGTTGTGGTAGAGCTGTCCATGCTGAATGCTCACTTTGTGCTTTTTCCCTTGGTCGAGCAATAAGTTGATCTGAGAACAGCACCCCGATCAACCCGGTCACTCGGTCAATCCCTGGTGACACTTTTTCAGGTTGGCAGTCTGACTTCCTAAGATCCTCAAGCCCTCTGCACAGATGAACATGCTCCCTCCAAACAGCAGCTCTGACAGAGTAAACCCACTGGAGGCTTGTGGCATTTCCTGTATTGCAAAGAGAACATACAGGCATAGTTGGAACCAGTTTCACCCTTCTTCAAACACTACTCGACATAGCATCCTCATGATTGTCTGATTAAATCACTTCACCAGGCCATTGGTCTGTGGATGGTTGATGGAAGTACATACCTGTTTAATCTGCAGCAACCGGCAGACATCAGTCATCAGATTGGCCATAAACTGAGTACTCTGTTCTGTGATGTTTCTCGACATTGCTTTATGGAGTGGAATAGCCTCTGGATGCTGGATGCCTTTGACCATGACAATTATGTTGACCATGACAATTATAAAATCATGGTCTTTTGCTGATTTTGGTGGCGGGCTGACCAGACCAAATTTAAATGTCTTTTTCTTTCCACCCCACCTCGCTGGCAGCAACAGGAAGTGGTTCACACAGCCTGAGCCCAAGCCTGAGCACTGGGCTCTTCTTGGAGGTGTGTGAGTCGGTGGACTTCTGAAACATCTGACTGCATCCTACTCAGTGAGCCAAGTTGCTGCGGCCCTTTTATAGGGAGTGCATGACAGCCAAATGGTGAGTGATAATCTGCTACCAGCCTCGACATAGGTGAGTTACAGCTCCCCATCCCTCCTTTGGATGTGGTCGGGCTGTATATGGTGCTGAATGCACGCTGTGTGCTCTTTCCCTTGGTCAAGTGAGAAGTTTATATCTTATGAGGTGAACTGCCATCACAATCAATCAATCAATCCATTCATTCATCCATTCATCCATCCATCCATCCATCCATCCATCATCATACATACATACATACATACATACATACGAAGCCAAAATATGTTTTAGATTTTAGATTTTCTAAAGTGGCTACATTTACCTTTGATGACAGCTTGGCACACTCATGACATTCTCGTATCAGTTTCATCAGTTTTCATCTTATCACCTGTAAAGCATTTACTGGGTTGAGCTAGAACACAGATGCAAGGACAACCAGATAAGGAAAACTGCTCTTTTATTTTAACACAAAAGGGTGAGAGAGAAGTGAAAGATGAATCACTCAGTTAAGTGCAGGTGAAGTGAAGCTGGCCAGGGTGTTAATTGGTAAGAGGCACTGGCTATAGGTCTGCCGCACAGTACCCCACCCTAGCTTCAAGCTTGTACCAAACGATGGAAAAAAAAAACGTGGACCCTAGAGAGGCCATGTGCATTACGATGCTGTGCTCTGGATAAATACATAATGTAGTTAGAGGAATGAAGTGCTGCTCCATCAGGTAGTGTTTCAGCTCACCTACAGCCCACTTAATGGCAAGGGCCTCTTGCTTAATGGTCACATTATTTGTTCTGCTGGGGTGAGTTTCCTACTTACATACAGGCCCGAATGTTCTTCTCCATCAAAATCCAGGGACAGGAGGACCCAAGCCCAATTTCTGAGGAGTCCATGTGGGCCAGGAAGGGCCGGTTGAAGTCAGGGTTGGGAATTGGGAGTGGAGGTGGGACTTCAATTGTTGAGATGTTCTCTTCTTCTCCATGGTCTAATATGCACTGGATAACACAGACTGGAACGTAAATGTGTTTACAGCAGCAGTTGTTGGATAAATCTGTGAACTAATGTTCCCCAATTAGAAGCAGTAGATGGAAAAAAACATTCAAAGTGCACTGAGATCTTGTGCCGCTGCCTATAACGTGGGACTTGCGTTGAGTAACATAAACTCATACAAGACAGCATCATACAATGTTTGTAAAGCACTGAAGGATGCAAAGTATCACTACTCAAACAGTTGGACTCCATGGACTAGAATGGACTATGAAGCAGCAACATCTGGAATGATGAATGGGGAGTTGTCTCTGACAGACGGGCTGGACACCATCTATTTTTGCTTTGAAGCTCTAGCTAAGAATGCTAACAGTGCTAATGGCTGCAGACAGAAGAAAAATGCCAAACTGCAAAATTTGTTTATCATCTGAGAGCATGAGGAGTGCTTTCAGGAGGGTAAGCACCAGGTAAGCAGCGAGCCAGACAGCACATCATGGTCGAGTCCTCAGAGCCTGTGCAGACCAGCTAGCTTCTGTGCTCTTCAAAGAGTCCATTATTGTTCCTGCCCCAAAGAAATCCAATTTTGCCACCCTGTAGCCCTGACCTTAGACATGATGAAGTGCGTTAAAAGACTGGTCAAAGATTTAATTATCTTTGCTTACTGTCCAAACCATTCGACAGATGAACACGCCTTTTTTACACAACACTAACACACCTGAACACTAGGAACTTCACTTCACCAGGCCAAACAAAGGAGAATTATGTTAAAATACTATTTGTTAACTACAGTTCAGCATTTAATGCTATTTCCCTCCATACTCACCAAAAAGCTGGAGCATCTGGGTCTCAGTCCATCTCTGTGTCAGTGGATCTTAAACCTCCTGACTGGCAGTACGGATGCACGGACGGATGTCTCATCAAAGGAGTTGATTGTGGATTTCAGAACAAAACAGGAGAGGTACTACCAGACCCTTCAACAAGAGCCCAGTGGATAGATACCTTTGTGTTCACATCATGCAGAACCTGTCATATCAACACCATGATGAAGAAAGCCCAGTAGCATCTCTACCACCTTAGATTCCTAAGGGACTTTAGACTGCTGTTCAAGGTGCTAAGGAACTTTTATTCCAGCACCACTAAGAGCATCCTGGCGGGAAACAGGAAGACAGTGAAGGATCTCAGCCACCCTAACAATAGGCTCTCTGTTGTGGTCAGGAAAGCACTTCCGCTCCCTGAAGGCCAACACAGATAAGGAGGAGCTTCTACCTGCAGGTCATCTGGGTGCACTATCAGAACATTATATATGGCTTAACATATTTGACTGGCCTTGTTTACTTCACACCTGTGTTGGAGTACACTTCAGTACCCACCAAATTGCACATTTGCAATACTGCTCATATGCTGCACATCTCCTGTTTCAAATTCAAGAGGACTGACTTGCACTTAAAAACTCCATTCCATAACTGTTCCAATCATACTGCTACTCTCATCCAAACATGACATATCATACTATATTGCGCAGTCTGCACATTTTTTTTCTATTACAACTTTATAAATTGTAAATATTTTTACATTTTAAAATGTATATTTCTCTCAGTGCAATTTTTTCTTGCACTAAAATCCTTCTATCTTTTAGTCTTTCCACTCTACCCTATCTTTATTTTTTTTTAGGTCATGAACAGTCATACTGTATAAGCATTTCACTACATATCATATTGTGTATGGTTGTGTATGTGACAAATACAATTTTAATTTAAATTAATTTTGAACTTGATTATAAGATCCTGACAGGGGGAAGTATCAGTTGATGATCTGCCATTCAGGATGAAATGTCTGCCAGACATGTTGAGATCCAGGTGGAAACCTGAGTGTCCGAGGGAGGTTAGGAAAGAATGAGTTGTGTGTCATCTGCATAAAAATGATATGTAAAGCTGTATGAGAATATGACCTCACTATGAGACCGGGTATAGAGGGAGAACAGAAGAGGTCCAAGTACTGAGACTTGTGGAACACCAGTGGAGAATCTGCATAGAGTAGATGTAGATCACCTCCATGAGACATCATACGATTGATCTTCTACGTAGGAAGCAAACCACAAGAACCATTACGACTTCTTCAGCAAAGTGGCTACAGCTGTTGCCTTCCTAGTATCAAGCCATTCCTGAACAACAGATAATGCCAGAAATGTCTTACCTTTGTTAATGAGAAAAATAACTGTACTGTTGTTCAATGGTCCAAAGTGTTCTATCAGGTTAAAGTAAATTTTGCATTTCATTTGTAATTCAAGGTCACAGAGTGTGGAGAAATAGTGAATAGGCACAAAATATAAGTTGCTTAAAGTCCAGTAAGACATTTTCATAGTTGCTGATGAGTTGGGGAGCCAAGTATCTGCTGGTGTTGGTCCACTGTGGTTTATCATTGTCAAAGTAAATGCAGTAAACTACCAGGACATTTTAGAGCACGTTATGCTTCTGTTTGCTGACAGGGTTTACGAAATGCCAATTTAATTTTCCAGCACGACTTAACACCTGCCCACAGTGCAAAATCTACCACTAACTGGTTTGCTGACCATAGTATTACTTTGTTTGATTCAACTTTGTGAAATTGTGAAGAGTGGTTCTGGGAGCATGAGAAATCATTTTCACATATGAACTGACCTGAAACCCATAGTGTTCTAAAAATCTATGGGCTGTTGTCAAGAGGAAGAAGAGAAACACAGACAAAACATTACAAATGAGCTGAGGGCTGATATCAAAGCAACCTAGTCTTCAGTAACACCTCAGCTATGCCATCATCTGATTGCAGCTGAGTGCCTCCATTGGTGCAGTAAGTATTGAGTGTAAAAGTGAACATAATTTTCAGATTTTCATAATTTTCTGCATTGTAAATCCATTTTTGATTGACCTTAAGAAATATTCTAATAATTTAAGAAATTTAATTTTTGATTTTCATGGGCTGTAGGTCATAGTTAGTCAAATATAAAAAAAAAAATAATAATGTCTGAAAAAATCATGCATGGACATCACTTAAATACCTTGCATGGTAAAAAAAATAAAACAAAAACCTGCTATGTTTAATAGTGAAAGTAATGATATTTCTATATGCACAGAATGTGATGAGAACTCACAGAATTGGGTATAAACAGCTTTGTGTGCATAAGAAAAACACTTGTTAGTGAGACTAATTGGAAAAAAGAATTCAATTTGCTGGAGAGCATAAAGAATTGGACCTTGACCAGATGAGTTCAGATTAACCCTATTCTAGAGTGATGCGTGTGAGAAGGTAAGAAGGGAACCAAATGAAACAATTCACCTTTCATGCATAGTGCCCACTGTACAAGCCTTAGTCTTATGAACTGAAGCTGTCCCGAGCCACAACACTGCCTTTCTATTTGATTCATTTGGTCAGGTCTAGGCTAAGCAACATGTTATGTGCAAATAAAGTCAGCTTTGATTTTCTTCCTAATTTAGTCATGTCCAATTCCTCTCCGTCACTAGGGGGCTCCCACATTAAGGCTACTACTACCACTCAGTCGGGAAGGCCGAAGACTATTACCTGTTTCCTCCGAACCGCTCCTTCTGTTTGCACGAGCTCACAGATGCCCCTGA
Source organism: Clarias macrocephalus (assembly GCA_011419295.1). Taxonomy (NCBI): domain Eukaryota; kingdom Metazoa; phylum Chordata; class Actinopteri; order Siluriformes; family Clariidae; genus Clarias; species Clarias macrocephalus. Next base: position 20,098 of record JAAGKR010001965.1, on the reverse strand, counting down.
TTAATGATTAGTTAATGATTAGTGATTAATGTGGGAGCACTAAGTATCTCTCATCCCTCCCATCTGAGAGAGCTCGGCCAAGCAGCTCTCTCTAGACCTCCGTGTGTGAGAGGTTACAGCATCACCCGGGAATCGAACCCGTGATCTCCGGATGATAGGGCGAGCACTTTTCCACTGCGCCACTTAATTATTAATTAATTAGTTTTTTATTTGTCACTTTACAACTAAAATGTGAAAAGTATGGCATGTGATTGTTATCAACCCCTTTACTCTGATACCGCTAACTAAGATCCAATGGAACCAACTGACTTCAGAAGTCACCTAATCGGTAAATAGAGCCCTCTCATTCTCACTCAATCACTCACTCATCCTCTATACCACTTTTTCCTGTATTCAGGGTCGCTGGAGCCTTAGGGGACGAGACAGGGTACACACTGGACAGGGTGCCAATCCATTGCAGAGCACACACACATACACTCATTCACACAGGCAATTTGGGATTGTCACTTAGCCTAATCTGCATGTCTTTGGACTGTGGGAGGAAACCGGAGAACACGGAGGAACCCACCAAGCATGGGGAGAGCATGCAAACTCCATGCACACAGAGACGGGAATCAAGCCTGGCCAGGAATAGAACCCAGACCATGAAGGTGCAAGTTGATGGTGCTAACGACTACACCACTGTGAGTTTTCATGTGTGTAATTTGATCTCAATATAAATACAGCTGTTCTGTGAAGCCCTCAGAGGTTTGTTAGAGAATATTAGTGAACAAACAGCTCCATGAGGCCCAAGGAACACACCAGACAGGTCAGGGATAAATTTGTGGAGAAGTTTAAAGCAGGGTTCAATCAATCACCAACAAATGTAAAGGGTATGGCAGAACTGCAAACATACCAAGATATGGCCATTCACCTTAACTGACAGGCCAGGCAAAGAGAGCATTAATCCGAGAAGCAGCCCAGAGACCGATGGTAACTCTGTAGGAGCTGCAGAGATACACAGCTTAGGTGGGAGAATCTGTCCCTTCTTCATGATTATATACCACTTTGTGTTGGTCTATCACATAAAATCCTAATAATATACATTTACATTTGTGGTTGTAACATGAAAAAATGTGGAAATGTTCAAGGGGTATGAATACTTTTGCAAGGCACTGTGTATATACACGATGCTATGAAAAAGTATTTGTGTGTGTGCATATAACACAAACTGACCAAAGCAATAATACTCCCAAAAAGAAAACAGTTATCTGTATTCAGAAGGAGACTGGTTGAAATTCATGCTACTTTTAACTGAACTGTTTTTCCACAAGAGACACTAAACTGCCCAGTGCTGCTGCTGTTACACTAAAATGTTTACAGAAAACAGTCACATAAACACAATAACAAACTCCCACTCCATTAGTGGAGCTGTCAGCATAACACTTAAGTTTCATGAGCAGCAAGACAGAGGCAGGGTGGGAGACAGAGAGAGAAGGAAAAGTGGTGGTTTAAAATAGACACAAACAACACAAACACTCTGAAAATGTGTACGGCAGCAGCCGGCGAGAGAGGTGCTAAACTGAGAGTGAAGCATGTGGTTCAGCAGAGTTCAGCTTTCTGCTCTCTTCTGCCCAATTTCGAAGTCTTATTGCCGCTCATATTTCTGCCAAGTGTTCTGGAAATCTCTCAGAGAATGACAGTCTGCAGGCAATGTGATTATTCCCAGCAGACACTTGGTCATATTGAATGCAGCACTTTCTCAATTAAATTTTCCTCATCCATTTCAAATATTAATGACGGCTGGAGACGGTGACTAGAAACTAGGCGGGAGGAGAAAGAGGAAAGAAAAGGGAGTGTGACACAGACAGAGAAAGGAAAAAGGCAGAACGGCAGAGAGAGAGAGAGAGAGAGAGAGAGAGAGAGAGAGAGAGAGAGAGAGAGATGTAAGAAAACTGCTAGGAAGAGCCATCATCTCAATTTATCATTATCACCCAAATGAATTTGCAGCTACTTTTTAATGAGCTTTGCATTTTCTGAGAAAATTGATTTCCATTACGTATTCTCCTTTTTTGCAATGTCCGTGCATAAATATGTATGGAACGGCATAGGACAGAAGACAAAGAGGCAGAGCTGGGTAATGAGGGCCAATGGGAAAGGAATGATGGCCCTCTGAGGGGAGGTGGGGGGGGGGGGGGGCGATATGATTGTGCTGTGTTAGATGTCCAACTTCACTGTACTCTTTCCCATGAGCCTGCTGGAAACGCCACACACAGGGGCACACAGTACCAGCTAAGGTACAAAAAACAACCTATAAAGGCTGAAATAATCTGCAAACATATGCACATGTGCATCTGTATGTATGAGTACACACAGGCATATCTCACCTAGTAATGTGAAAACTTGGTTCAGCTACTAACATGTGGTGTATCGTTCTCACAGCTGGAGAAGATGACAACAGCAGCTCGGAGTGGGAGCATGACAACCACGGTGATAATTCTATTCTAGTCTTATCTGCATGCCAAGTGTCATTGCATAACAATGTAATCGTCAGCTAGGAGAGGACCCAGACATGAACCCCCTAACAGCACGCCTAGGGCGACAGAAGCAGAGAGAGACTTCCCTAAGGGTGAGAGAATGAGAGAGAGAGAGAGAGAGAGAGAGAGAGAAGGTAAAGGAGAGCTGATGCTAGACAGCAAGAGTGAGCGATGTTTACTGATCAGAGAAAGTAAGAGGGAAAGGTATGTCACAGTGAAGAGAGAAAGAAACCATGTGCAAGCGTGAAAGTGTGTGAGAAGCTGGTGAGAGAATGCGATTACCTGTAGAGCCAATCGAACCACGGCAGAGTGGTGTTTGAGCAGGCTGTGGTTGTGGATATGGATGATGTCCAGCAGGAACAACAGTAGAGCCAAACACCTTCACTCCCCATCTCTCTTCTTTCTTTACATACAACACTCCACACACCAGCTCTATTATGAAAACTGTGAACAATATCTGAAACTGTGACAATACACATGTGATAAATTTTAATATCCCCTATTCACATGTAACCAACTTTGTGGAGAATCTGAGGTAGGTCTACCACTAATTCATAAAAGAAACGATACACATTTTTTAAATACAAGTTATCCCTTCTTTATCAATAGTGATGGAATCTGCCAAGAATGATGGATATATTCTAATGAACAATAATCTGTTTATAAAAAATTATAATCAATAAATAATAAATTTATAATTGCTTCCTTAATTCTGATGTTTACACCTCTACTAATTACCACTGGTGGTTCAGTGGTAAGCTTCTCATGTCATGCAGAAGGCTCAGGTTCACACTACAGTCAGTGCCAGCCACTGGAGTTGCAGGGTACAGATAGTGCTGGTTATTAAAGTATAATTTTAATCATATATTATTTCCCTTAGACATTTGCCTAAACATCTGTGGGAGACATTAATAGTATTGAAAGTTTTTTTTTTCATTGTCAATACAGCTTTCTGTGGTCTAAATGCCAACTCTACACTCACCTAAAGGATTATTAGGAACACCTGTTCAATTTCTCATTAATGCAGTTATCTAATCAACCAATCACATGGCAGTTGCTTCAATGCACTTAGGGGTGTGGTTCTGATCAAGACAATTTCCTGAACTCCAAACTGAATGTCAGAATGGGAAAGAAAGGTGATTTAAGCAATTTTGAGCGTGGCATGGTTGTTGGTGCCAGACGAGCCGGTCTGAGTATTTCACAATCTGCTCAGTTACTAGGATTTTCACGCACAACCATTTCTAGGGTTTACAAAGAATGGTGTGAAAAGGAAAAAATAACCAGTATGCGGCAGTCCTGTGGGCGAAAATGCCTTGTTGATGCTAGAGGTCAGAGGAGAATGGGCCGACTGATTCAAGCTGATAGAAGAGCAACTTTGACTGAAATAACCACTCGTTACAACCGAGGTATGCAGCAAAGCATTTGTGAAGCCACAACACGCACAACCTTGAGGCAGATGGGCTACAACAGCAGAAGACCCCCCCGGGTACCACTCATCTCCACTACAAATAGGAAAAAGAGGCTACAATTTGCACAAGCTCACCAAAATTGGACAGTTGAAAACTGGAAAATTGTTGCCTGGTCTTATGAGTCTCGATTTCTGTTGAGACATTCAAATGGTAGAGTCAGAATTTGGCGTAAACAGAATGAGAACATGGATCCATCATGGCTTGTTACCACTGTGCAGGCTAGTGGTGGTGGTGTAATGGTGTGAGGGATCTTTTCTTGGCACACTTTAGGCCCCTTAGTGCCAATTGGGCATTGTTTAAATGCCACAGCCTACCTGAGCATTGTTTCTAACCATGTCCATCCCTTTATGACCACCATGTACCCATCCTCTGATGGCTACTTCCAGCAGGATAACGCACCATGTCACAAAGCTCGAATCATTTCAAATTGGTTTCTTGAACATGACAATGAGTTCACTGTACTAAAATTGCCCCCACAGTCACCCGATCTCAACTCAATAGAGCATCTTTGGGTTGTGGTGGAACGGGAGCTTCGTGCCCTGGATGTGCATCCCACAAATCTCCATCAACTGCAAGATGCTACCCTATCAATATGGGCCAACGTTTCTAAAGAATGCTTTCAGCACCTTGTTGAATCAATGCCACATAGAATTAAGGTAGTTCTGAAGCTGAAAGGGGGTCAAACACCATATTAGTATGGTGTTACTAATAATCCTTTAGGTGAGTGTATACTTTCTAGCTAAATTATTAGCCTCAGTCTTTCGCTAGCTTTCCTGTTCAGCGTCCATATGCCCAGCTGTTGCCTAGCAACAGTGTTCTCCTGACTTCAACCACTTGAAAGGCAAGTGCATCATGTGCTCACCTTCTGATGTCAAAAATACAAATGTATAAATTAAATAGGGATACACAAATTATTGTGCTTAGTCCTATTTATTTACCAATAAAACCTCATGGCAGAATACTGAACCACAATTTATTGAAAGTCACAGAGACTAACACCAAAGATGTGACACACAGTACAATTAAATACCACAAAAGACATTCATCTCTCATTTGCAGACCTCAACAAGAGCTAGCTATCACAGGACTTGCACTGCAGTATCTTTTATTAAATTGTAAAAGGCATACAAACAGCTCTTTTCCAACTTTTAAGCTTACTGTAACTGCACATAATATACTGACCTATGAAAAATTATGAAGCAGAAGATAAAATCCTCCTCTTAAATCTATGAATTCCATTCAGCAGTCCTCTATACAATAACACTAGAATACAAGTCATGAAATGCCTTTTCTCTCTCCCTCCAAACCAATTATAAGGTTCCTGAAAGATATCATCTTTCATCATAGGACGTGGAACCTTTGCGGCTTTCTCTGCCTCGTAGGTTTTTTTATTGCTCGCACTGACATTGTTGAAATATTAACAGCACATGAATAATCTGTTCATCTTGAAATAATAACTTTTCCTATCTCATGCTCTGCTACGTTTTAGCTGTCACCTCGGATCATGGCAGCCACTTGAACTATAGCACTCAAACTGCCATGATTTTGAATGCACACACAACCCTCATCCACATGACCAGAGGAGCAGGGCTGAAGCACTTCCATGACCACAGGCTGGGAAGAGCTTTATGAGGAGCTTCACCCACACAATGAAAGGGCAAATGTTAGATCAGAAGATGCTACATCAGAGGAGTAGCTACCCTTCGGGCAAAAAAGCTTTATGTTGAACTGTTGCTGGTTGTCAGCTCAGACATGAAATCAGTGAAGCCAACTAGATACAGTCTGGAGGAAGTTAAAAGGATAATAAAAGAAGAGTATATTTGATGAAACATTACTACACAGACACTGCACAGAACTGAAGCAAACCAACAGTAAAAAGAGTCAACAAAATCTTTTGGGAACCTCAGAATGGTTCGTGCTCAACATTCAAAAAATCTGTATGTTCATGTGGTTCCAATCCAGAAAAATGTACAGCACACCCACATGCCACGCTTTAAAATTCAGGAGGTGTGTGAATAGTAGCAGCTTAACAGCTTTAAAATCAGATTTTTTTAAGGATCAGATTTGTCCATATATTTTTTTGTGTTGTGAAGTGAGTTTAATCCTGAACTGTGAAGTAGCTTCTACATTTTTGTGACAAAGTGTAGAAGCTGCCTCTGCTCAAACACATGATTACTGCATAAGCAGTTCTAGACAATGCCTTCTCTAGCACAGAACACTCAAAGCTACAGAAAAATATAAACTGCAGCTCAAAGAACGCAAAATTAAGTTACAGCAACTTTTAACAGAACAAATGCTAGAGCACTGTAGAGAGTCAGTAAAAAATTACTTTACAAGGTTCCCAAGCCTGGAAACACTAACTATTTATGCTTACAGTTGTAAAACTGCACTTGAGAATATTTTCTGGCATTAATTTACTGCCTGTACTTCCAGTAAAATGATTCATGCAAATGATACGTTAAGTTGTAGACACTCTGCGAAGTATGCAAAACAAACAAGTCAGCAGTTCATGATTCACCGGAAAGCAATTTTTCTCAGCACTGCAGTGTGTGAGCAAAAATATGTCAAAAGAATTCAGGCTACAAATGTGAACCTCAGCACCACATATATAAACTTCTGACTGGTGGCTCAGAGGCCATCGTGCAAGCCCAATTTTCATTAAGATATCAAAGGTCTGAAGTCTGACTCGTTGTTTTTAAATGAAGCGGCAAAGCAGTTTCCCGTACTGCATTTGAAATAGGAAAAAGGCGGCAGGCAGGACTCCTAGAGCCAGTCTATTCCTTCTCTCTCTCTCTCTCTCTCTCTCTCCCTCAGGGATCTTATCATTCATACAGGCAAATCTCACCAATTATAAAACTCATCTCCTTTTCGGTACGTCTCCCTCCCTTCTTTCCTCATAATCCCCCTCCTACCCCTTCCTCTCATTCTAACACACCGTTAACACTGTTGTTCCTTTTCTACCATTTTTTTCCTCTCACTCACTTCTAGTCTCTTTCTTTTCTTTCTTCACCACGCTTTCACTTCACTTTGCTTCCTCTCTTAAGGCAGCATCCCACATCCACAGCTTTCTAGTCACACCTAAAAGGACCAATTATAGCATGCTTCCTCTGCTTACTCCTCTTCTCGAGCGGCACAGTGGAAAGTAGCCAGTGTTTGCGAGATAGTGCTAATTGTCAGGGTTATATTTAGTGCTGGGTCAGGCCTTCCTGAGAGGGGGAGCTGATAAGGTGCGTAATGACGGTACCCGAATGAGGTGACCTGCGTGTGACCCTGCGCTGTAATGAGAGGAGACAGCCCCCTTTACTGAAGCGCTCGCTGGGGAAGAGGACTGAAGCGTTGCTTCTGATGTGGAGAAACATTCTATACACAGCAAAATGAGAAAACAGGCAATTACAGTCTAGGATGTGGAAGGGGTTTCGATATGTGTGAATCCATGCAGGATTCACACTGTGCCGTGGAACAGTTTATAATGTTTCTTATGCTTTTCTTCTGTCTTGTTTTAATAAAAAACATTCTATTATTTAGCTGAATGACAGAAGATTGACAGTATATAAAATATTTTATGCAAGAGCCATTTAACTAAACCTCACATTGTGCTGAGCTTGTATTGTGAGACTGTTAAATAAATATCTTTATTTTTCTGACAATGTGTAACTGTGTAACATTCACAGGAAATACTGTAGCTCACAATTTCTCTACTTCTTCTTTTGCCTTTCCCTCTCCAATGACCTAATCACACTGAGAGGTAAAAATGTTTCCCCTGACTTCATGTCCATTCTTCAGTAATGCATGCATCAGTGAATGTCTCAGTGGAATAATACCGGTAGAGTAATGACTCAACTATGCCTCTCCTAGCCACTGCCTTGGCAGATTTTCTTGCCTGTGTTTGTGTATGTGTGTTTGTGTGTGTTAGCTGAAGTACTTTTTTTCTCCCAAGGTGCCTCTCTCATTCTGCAGGGTGTAAAATGTAGAGTGTGTGTGTCAGTCTCTGACTCATCTCTTCATGCTTGGAACAAACCTAGAACACACACACGCACACATCTCAGCATCGGACTTGCTCCATCGCAGCGCTAAAGGGCTAATGGAGAAACAGCAGAGCCCTACTGCTAGCAGGAGCACACAGGACTAACTGTCAACATGAGCATAGTGAAAGAAATCCATCACTCAATAATTCAGCACAGGGAGCAAGGAGCAGGATGCAGGGAAGCTGAGGCCAAGCATTCTGGGTATTCAGTGGTTGAAAACAACAATACAACAGTGAGAGAAGCAAAGATGAGACAGACAGTAAGAGAGCTATTCAGTGGTCAGGTAGATTGCATTAGATGACAGAGGAGAGAGAAAGAGTATGTCTGAGGCCGTATTAGGGGACGGGAGAGAGAGCTAAACAGTTCTGATGCAGGCTCCTGGACCAAGCCCACACACATAAGCACACTGATAAAAGGACTGCTGTCTGACAGTAGCCCTCAAAAATCCAGAAGAAAACCCTCACCTTTACCATCAATCACTGAGAACCAGAAAAAGTAACCAACACTGCATTCACGCATATACACACACGCACAGCAAATACTCGGAGAAGAGATTGATAATGGGATAAAAAGATACTCAAGCAAGCAAGACAAGAGCAGCTCTATGAATGAAGAAATTGTTTTTCAATATTTAAACGTGAGGCTTGTGTCTACTCAGAAATGAGCAAGAATGACTGTATAAATAAATATTTAAAACATTTACTAAAATTTCCAATTAACCAGCCCTAATGAAAAAGTGCTTAAACTGTTCAGCATGGAGGAGCTAACCAAGATCCTTCTACAAGTGTCACCAACCTTGTCATAGAAGGAGACAGAAAAAGAAAACCTATACAAATCCTGGTAAAGGAGCATACATTAATAATAATAATAATAATAATAATAATAATATAGTGGCAAGTAACGATGACAGGCCCAAGCACCCTGCTCCATCGGGGCACCGCTCAATCTGTGTATTATTTGAGTGTGTTAAGACCTACAAAAAGCCATTGTGTGTGTGTGTGTGCGTGAGTGTTAACATTTGTGATGTGTGCATGTGTACAATAGGCTGCAAATGCTAAAAAAATTATGTTTGGGTTAGGGTTAGCCCTAACCCTAACCCTAACACTATGATGTTTCTCAATGTGATGTCACTAAACATGATGTCACTGAATGTGTCACTCAATATAATGTCACGCAATGCAATGCCACACAGAAAGTTATTAACCACTTTTCAGCATAAGATTAAGGCACCGTCATGGCTGACCCCTTTGAGATATCAAAAATCACTCTGCAATTTTGCATCCTCAGTGTCTTTAGATCACACTGGCCCGGTTTGGTGGCGATCGTATAAATTCCCTAGGAGGAGTATATCAAAATCTACTGGGTGCATTTTTGTGAACGACTCAAAATAACTGGTGAAAGTTGTTTGGGTCAGTGAGCTCTAAATGTGTACAGAGTTTCATGTGCATACATGCAGGTATGTATGAGCTATACAGAAAAATCTCTTGTGAAGGCCCCTGAGGGCCCCATGCTACGCCCGTGGCCCAGACTCTCAGGCATCCTAATAGCAGCAGATTCCAACCTGTCTGCCAATTTTCATGTTTTTTTTTTAGCATGTTAAGTCCCCCCCCAAAAAAATAAAATAAAATAAAAATAATCCTTAGGAAAACAAGAGAGTCCTGTGCAACCAATAGCGCTTTCGCCATAATAATAATACATTTTATAATTTAATTATTTAGTTATTTGTGCAAGCAAAATAATTTTGTAATGCCTTACCCAGCTCAATTAACCCTTCCTTTACAAACACTTCAAAGGCATTTTTATGGATTTGTCATTGCTTGGCTATGGACTTTGCAAACCATTGTCATACGGACAAGACCCATGCCCTTATGCTAAGGGTATGAGAATGATCTGATCATGCAGTAGACAGCTGATTAGAAGCACAATGAACGGATAAAACTTCCAGGCAAGAAATCAGAAAAAGGATAGAGTAAAAACTATTTAAAATTTTAATTAGAGCTCTATGTGAGGCAGACAGGAGAAAGATAGAAGAGCAATAAATGGGTCAAAAAAAGCTTTGTTTTAGATTAATTAAATGCTAGTTAATAGATGAGATCAGCTCCTTAACAACAAATAACAGTTAATACCAAACAAAGGCTAGAGTCCCAATGCTATACTGTTCCACAATAAAATAAAATAAACATTTAAAGTTAAAAAAAAGTAAAAACTACGCAAAAGAATAAATCAGCATATCATATTACACGATTTACACAAGGGCATCCTGACTGAGAACCTACGAAAGAGAGAGTGGTTTTTCTCATGGAATGCAGGTGGTCAGATATGTATCTTAACAACAAACATGTTGGCTTTCATGAAAGTGTGTTGGACATGCATTTACTGTGATTACTGTAAACAGAAATGTACTTATTTGTTTATTTAAATTCATTTAAAAGAAGCAAGGCTTCTTTTTATAGACTACAGTTCAGCATTTAACACTGTAGTTCCTTCGTGCTTCATCATGAAGATCAATGAAATAGGACTTGTTTTTCATTATGCTCCTGGATCCTGAGCTTCCTGACAAACAGACCAAAGGTGGTAAAGATTCCCCGGCTTTTATCTCTATATACCATGACTGCTATGCTCAACATAGCTCCAACTCCATTGGGAAATTCGCAGATGACACAGTGGTGGTTAGTCTGATCCATGACGAGACAGCTTATCTGGAGGAGATAGCAGCACTATAAACTTAAATGTCTCAAAGACCAAAGAGATGGTGGTGACTTCAGGAGAGACTTCAGGAGAGGAAAGCAAGAATCTCAGTACTCACTGCTCAAGATCAACTGGACTCTCTTGGAGAGGGTGACCAGCTACAAGTATCAGGGAGTCCATATCTGGGAACAGCAGCTCCCAGGACAAAAAGGACTTGAGGAAAGGAACTGCTTTATTATGCCTTGTTTATTTGTTGAAATATTGCAAATCATAAAAATGGGATTGGTCAGAATTTCTTCACCATGTGAAGGAATGGGATTAAAATATAGTCCTGCACCCATTTTAAGGTGATGAAACATTAGATTAGATTAGATTAGATTAGATTAGATTAAATTACATTAGATCAGATTAGATTCAACTTTATTGTCACTGCACATGTAGGTACAAGGCAACATGCAAATATTAAAAGCATTACAGTGATTTATTCCATAGTACCCTGCGCTCAGTGTCAAATATGAATTCTCCTCACACTGACAGCTACAGTAAAAGCAGTTTTATTTTTTCCTCAGAAAATGTGTGAAAATGGCTATACTTTTCCTCTAAGCTCGTAGAAACATCAGTGTTCTCTCTTTCTCTTTAGAGAGATCCGTACTGTCAGGTGACATCATATTCAACAGAAGCCCAAGGCATACAGAGACAGAGGCAGAGTATGTTACTCTGGAGTGTACAAAGCTCACAAAAAAAGTCTGATGTAGGATCAGTGTACTGTGTTAGCTGTTATAGCCACCGCCAAAGGTAGAAGATAAAATAATGTATATATTGCAGTATATATGCCGAGATTTTATTTCACAAAAAAAAAAAAGCTTTGCATTGTTAAATATATGTGTGTGTGCATGCATGTGTGTGTACATTAGTTGACAATTTTGAGCTTTCTGTTTTGATTTTATTTAATTTGGCAACAAACATATATCAAATATTCCCAGTCGAGGCTTGCCAAACATGAGGAGTAATAACAGTGGATCTCCACAGGGCTTTTCACATCTACTTAATGCCTTTTTCACAGTGGCATATTGAATGAGGAGAAGCTTGGGCACTGCGCTGTTAAAATGTACACTGCGAACAGTGGATCGAGGACAGAGGAGGTTGACTGTTGACAGAGCCTGGGAGTTTTTCTCTAATGAGAAAGGAACCTTCGGCACAAGACGTCTCGCATCTCTAGTCCATTAAGCCAATCACACATTGCACTTTGATGGGCCATTCCCAACTGCTTAATTTACATAATAACTCTTTACAAGGTGGGAATCAAACTATTTAGCGCCCGCTATTTAAAAAACGCTTGGTTTTACAGGGTTAATATTCAATTTCTCTTCAAAGTATGTAGGTAACATAGCAGAATTCCGCAAACTAGGACCAATTTGTTTTGATTATATATATATATCATCGTCTATACCGGTTTAACCTGTATACAGGGTTGCGGGGAGCCTGAAGCCTATCCCAAGAGATTTAGGGCATGAGGCAGGGTACACCATGGACGGGGAGCCAATCTATCTCAGAGTACATGCACACAAGCTCATTCATTCACTATGGGCAATTATTATAATATAATAAAATTATATAATTAAAATGTTTATATAATAATTATTTATTGATGAAAACTTTAAAGCATTTATGTGAGTAGCTTCAGATAAGTGCGTCCACCAAGTGCATGAAATTTAAATGTAAATGTCAACCCTGGAGGTGCAAGGCCACACCGCTAACCATTATACGGCCTTGTCGTAAACCAGTATCCAGGTGTGCTTCTTCCCCAATTAATCAGGAGCTGAGAAAATACTAAAATGTGCTGGGCAGGGGAGTACCACTGTTATAGACTGATCAACTCCCATCTGAGTTGAACCATTATGTGTTAATGTGCATTTTTAATGTGCATGTGTCATTCTCCCTGAGTGAAAACTTTTCCTATTTATAGTGGAATTGTGATTGAAGTGTCTTCAGTTAAGTTTGTAGTACATCAGTAGTAGGAGAGGGCAGATCAATCTTCAAGTACTGATACAACCAAAACAATATTAAGTTTTGATTATCATCAAAATCATTATAGTATCAATATGATCAATACCAAAATCACCATCCACCCCACTAAGCATGTAGTTCTAGGATTATTTCTGGTTTCTGGAACCATGTCAGCAACACACCTGCTGTATTCTGTTAATAGAAGTGGAGTGGCTATCTGTCACCCATTTGTGCTACCTGGGATTTAAAACATAAGCCCCCTTCATGCTGATGCTAACTGCCAGGGTTTAAAAAGTGAGAACTACTTTCACTGAGCACAGAGTCAATCAGCAATCAGTGGAAAGACCACTAACCTAAAGTAGTAACCTGTCAAATTAAAGACTATAAAGAATGTAGGCCCAATTGGTTATCAGCTTTAACTGTGTCTAAAATAATTTTTTGAACAACACCATTTTACACTTTAAATTGAACAGCTTTGTTGTTTTATACTTAGCTTGAACAATACTAAAATTCAAAAATTCAATTTTTTATATATATAAAAAAGAAACACTTATAGATCTTCCATATAGTGGTAGAGTAATCTAATAAAAAAAATTATAAAAAATATAGTCAGTAAAAAGTTTATTGTAGTTATAGCATCTCTGTCGTCCTTTTTCCCTCATTTGGAATCACGTTGCTTAGTGTTACCATTACATGAGTCAACCTCTAGTTGCTGTCAAAAGGTATAGTGATTAAATGAGTTTCCAGTTTTATTTTAGGGACAGTTATTGTATTTGATAAAGAAAAAAAAGTAAGACATTAAAGTGCACAGATCTTAATAATATTCGTGAAATATGAAAGTTATAGTCATACCACAATACCAACTATAACCACTAGGGCAGTCCTAACCACACCGTATCAGAAAAAAAAAACACCTCATGCATACTGCTTTATTTATTTTTTTTCAAGGAAATTGGGCAGTTCGTGCCCGAGGGGTTAGTAAAATCTCAAGTCAGTATCGCCATGAGGATATTAAAAACCACATACACACACACACACACACACGCACGCACGCACGCACACACACACACACACACACACACACGCACACACACACACAAACACACACACACACTGGTCACTTTAAAACCTTCAAATTTATGCATTTGTTCAATTAATTATGCTAATTCTGTGGCACAGGCACAATAGATAGATAGATAGATAGATAGATAGATAGATAGATAGATAGATAGATGAAAAAAATGACTCCATAATTCATATGGAATTATATACAGTGGTACCTTGGCATAACAATTTCACCCTTTCTGGAGGCGAGTTTCAGCCACCCGCATCTTTTCAACTGCCCCATTTGGGAGCATTATAACACTCTCGGAGGACAGCGCTACACACTACACGCTTCTTCCGCTTGCATGAGCTCACAGACACCTGTGATTGGCTCATGATGTGAGACTGCTAGGGTGTCACAGTCAATTGTTATTATAGGAATGACATCTGTTCTGGAATAGTTCTTGCAAGAACAGCATTGCAAAGTGCATCCCTTCAAGCACCATCATGACTCATACCTGGAAAACAAGACCAAAACCTACCTCTTCTGCAGAGAAGTTAATTTAGAGTTACTCCCGAATAAATTAACAGAACCTCAGATTAGAGCTGTTAAAAAGGCTTTACAGAGCATTATATTATTGAATATATTGGATGCCTTCAGCATTTTACAATGTAGAAAAAAATCAGCGAAGACCACTGTAGTAGAAGGTGTGTCAATGCAGGTTGTCCCCCACTTATGAATGTGTTCCATTCCAGGAGCATGTTTGTAAGTTGGATTTGTTTGTACAGTGCCTAAGAAAATAATTCTCAAAGTGAAATGTTGTCTCTGTGCCTTTAAATCTTGACAAGGGAAATCTCGGACAGCATTTTGTTTCAGAGCGAATTTCCCTATAAGAAATAATGGAAACTTAAATGATTCGTTCCACAACCTAAAAATATTCATAGAAAAATTATTAACAGAAAATATAAAGTAAGATTGAAACTAATTAACCTGCACTTCACCTTAGAAAAGAATCAGGCTGTGTGTGTGAAGCAGAGACAGAAGAGGAGGGGACAGGGTTATCGTGTAGGACGACTTTCACACACGCGCACGCACGCACTGGTGTTAACTTTACTTAGACTGCAAATTTTAACCTGCACTTTACCTTTGAAAAAAATCTCTCCCGACAGGAGGCGAGGAGGAGGGGGTTTATTGTGTAGGATGACTACCATACACACATGCGGATGTTGAATCCTGGACATCCTGGGGGGGACCAGCAGATCTACGCAGATGAAACCTTACCACCAGCATTGGTCTTGCTAGTTAGTGCTGGTCTGATGCTGGTTTAGCTGGTGAACCAGTAACCGTCAAAATAAATAAATAACCGTCAAAATAAAATGTTCCATAATTTTTAACCATACAAATATGTCTAATGTATCGATTTATACCTTTATTTGTTAATGTACACTCACATATCAATAAAACATTGTGCTTTTGTAAAATAAAGAAAATAAACAGGGTGCGCTTTCTGCCGTCTCAGTCTCCCCGAAAATCTTTTTGAAACGGGTCAATAAAATGAACTAAAATGAACACACATATCCATATATCTATACATATATATCTATAGAAATCTTAAAGTGTCTACTTTTAAATATAGCAAGCTTAATCAAAAATAAATGTTCTCAGTTTATGCAATCGATATGAATCTAAGGAGAGATACAGTCTTTCTGCCACAATTCATTCACCAATAATAACCTGAGACAGGACACGCCCATACGCTGTTCATAGGGAAACAGTCAGGGTAATCGACATACAAAGCCACGCCCCCAAACACACACAAACACACACACACACACACAGTAGATCCGATAATTTTCCTCAGTGTGTGGAAGATGTTAGACAGGCTTCTGAAGCTCCACAGAATGTTCTGGACAGTGGGAGGAGTTTAGATTTACCTCACAACAACACTAAGACTCCAACAGAGAACGAAGGAGGAGAATCCAGCAAGCTGTTACCATGGGTAAGTTTTTAAATCTAATATAATCCTTATTCTGATAATATAAAACTAATATTAATTTATTTTTCCTCATTTTCTTACAAGCGTTTGCCAGTTTATATGAAACATTGTCATTTAATGTCACTTACATGGTTTGGTTAGCATGTAGATAACACTGCTAAATCATGCTAACATACTGCCTTATGTAGCTTAGCACAAACAGGTTAGTCACAGGTGGCTAAGCTAATACCTTACAGTATGTAGATTACAGATGGTTGTCAGTATCAGCTGTGGTGTAAATGTTTAATATATATTTACCTTGTTTTGGATCGCTTAATGTTATGGTAGCTATTTGGTTCAGTTTTTGGTTAGCTTATTACACTGCTATCTATAATGTTATTTAGCACAAACACTTTAGCTCCTGTTGCCTAAACATTGCAAAAGTTTGTGTTGTCTTTATGCATGGTCAATAGTTATTGATGATTATTCACAGTAATTTTATTATCATCATGCTTATGTTTCTTTTTCCTTTTTTATAAACTGTTGTGACGATGAAAATGATCAGCCACCTGTTTTATAGAGACCAAATGCAAACAAGCAGGCAAGATACAGATGGACCATCACTACGTCATGGGAACCTCGACCAGGACTAGGGTCTGGATTCGGGACGGATCTCTTGTATTTTTTTAAGCGGTTGACCACACGATAACCCTGCGTTCACACCGAACGTGGCGAGAGCGTCAAAGTTCTCTCTCGTCGCCCTGCCGCCGCCGCCTTTCGCCGCTCTGACATAGACCGAATGCCTTTGTTGTATTTAAAGGGGCTGCAAAGCAATCAAGCTTGTTGATCTTATGGCGACTGACCAAAATGTGGAAGAAAACAAGAAATTGATTGATAGAAAGAAGTGTATTGTAGAAATAAACACATTATAAGGCATTTGTATGGTGTGGCTTCTGTTCATTGTGAATTGCTAGTCTAATTGAATATTATTTTATTATTATATTATATTTTATATTATTTTTAAACACCAACAATTTCAAACACCTTTGTCCACGCATTTTTTTTTTTATTAATGTCCCTGTACACAAACAGGGACATGCCATAAATAACCGGGAAACCCGTTACCGCAATAATTAACTTCTCCTCCATTTTGCTTGAGAACTAATGTAGCCGGAACAAAAGTTTACAAGACCTCTACTTTTTTATTGGTTTCAGCTTAAACGCGTTATACCTCATTACCATAAAGTTGAGCTGATTTCAACTCCCTTCGCCGCTCTCACCGCGCTGCGCCGCTCTTGGCCGCCGGCTTCCATTGAAAATGAATGAGCTCCGGCCTTTTTGACGCTCTCACCATGTTCTGTGTGAACGGAGGGTAAAGCTTCACCTGTGACTGCACACAACCAGCACATGGACTGACCTCAGATGCCAGGAATGTTACCACTGCTGCTCACAGGGTCTGTGTGAATTGGAAATCAGTTTATGGTAAGCAGCCATAAACACCATGGAAATGCCAGGTATGCGATGTTCACTTGTGTCTTGAGTTAATCAAGAACTGCTTTTCGAGAGAGGCACAAAGATGTATGACTGTGTATAGGGTGTAAAAGTGGGCTTTTACAAACCTAACATCCTTTCTTCCAAGTGCACTGTTCCTGTTCCCTTTCAAAAGCTACACTCAATGCTGCGTGAAAACGCTATGGGAACATCTCTTTGTTGCCCGGTTGTGAAGCCTGTGCATGTCAAACCCGCCGAATACCTTCGGCTTATAACCTGTGGCAGGCATGACGTCACCGAATAAGGTGCACCTGCAGGTTATAAATAGGAGTGAACCGGAAACATCCTCAGATCTTTTTGTCTTCAGGACCGCTTTGTGTTTGTGTGTGTGTGTGCAACAGAATCACGGTAGGAAAGAAAAACTTTACTTACCGATAATGAAAAGCTATTAAGGCACTTCGCATTCCTGGGGCTCGCGTGCGTATGAGACGGGATTTCCCCCTTCCTCTCGCGCTCTCCCCGGATCAGGAAGTGTTTAGCGTCCGCTTCTCAAGCGCACACCGGCGCTTCTTATGAGCAGACGGAAGAGATTAAACCCTTGCTTCCATGGACATAGCGCGCCGATCGGGCAGACGCGCATGAGACGGGACGTTCCCCTTTCTCTCGCCGGATCAGGAAGTGTTTAGCGTCCACTTCTCAAGCGCACACCGGCGCTTCTCATGAGCGGGGGAAAGAGAATTCCTCACTTGCTTCTATGGAGATAGCGTGCCGATCGGGCAGACGCGCATAAGACGGGTTTTTCCCCTTTCTCTCGCGTTCTCCCCGGATCAGGAAGTTTTAGCGTCCGCTTCTCAAGCGCGCTCCGGCGCTTTTTGTGAAGGGACCGAATAGATTTCCTTTCGAGGTCAGGGATCGTGGTTTCTTCCTTGATGCCCCCCCCTCCCTCGCCTTTCGGCTGTAAACACCGCCGCCACTAGGTTCGGGAGGTGAAGCTCTACGAACAGACCTCTGTGAGGTTTCTCCCCTGCCGTGCTCAGGAGTCGGGACCGTCGGTCACCCAGTCCCGACCAGGTCTGGTCCCAACGAGGGCGTGAGGTGCAGAAGGAGTGTGTGCCGAGCCAGCTACCCCCTCGTAGAGACAGGGGAAGGACTCGTCGCGCTTCGCAATCCGCCTCAAAGAGAAAAAAAAAAGCACCGGACCTGAGGAGCATTATCTCTGCCAAAAAGGAAGTCCCTGTGGGGGCCGTTGTCTAATTTCTGCCACCTCTCGTGTTTCGGGAAGCAACGGTCTCCAGCAAAATGTTAGGTGCTCGGTTCCTTCCTGCCTTGTTTCAGGATGCCAGACACCTAACACCCCCCCTCCGTTGCACATCGTTCTCCGCGTTTTCAATGGCGTGGTCTTCACTTCCATGAAACCGGAGCGAGCACATCTGCTGACTTGGCAGTTACAGAATGAGTTTGCTGGCAAAAAGGGGCCATAGAGCATGTT